>PVJH01002326.1:69691-172333 GCA_004026705.1 Nesogale talazaci
TCTTGATGGATCATCTATCCTAAGTTTCCCATGTTTCCAACTTCACTGTACATCTCCTGGTCTAGCTGGATTTATGTGGTAGAATTGGGGTCATGATAGTGGGTGGGAGGCAGCATGGGAACTAGAGGAAGGTTGCATATTTCATAGCTCCTACCCTGTATCTTAACTGACTCATCTCCTCCTTGTAACCCCTCTGTAAGGACAAATGTGTGCATAAGCAAATGTGGTGAAGAAAGCTGATGGTGCCTGGCTACCAAAAGATATAGCATCTGGGGACTTAAAGACTTGAATAAACAAGCGGCCATTCAGCTCAGAAGCAATAAAGCCCACACGGAAGAAGCACACCAGCCTGTGTGATCATGAGGTGGTGAAGGGATCCAGTGTCAAGCATCAATGAGCTAAAATTATATTATTATTAATGAGGGGGAGTACAGATTGGGGACCCAAAGCCCATCAATGGGTGAGGTGACATCCTGTTGCTTTTCTTTTACAGGGCAGAGAGCTAGAGAAAGAAATCAGACAGGTTCCCTCATCATTGATGTGAAATGCCAGTGAGAGGAAGAATGCTGAGACCAATTTTTCCATAGATTTATAGAGCAAATAATATCTTATAATTTTAATTACACAAGTGATCATACACACAATATTAACATATAGAAAACATGGATAAGTAAAAATATAACCAATCCAAATTCTCTTACACAGAGGAGTTGGTGGTAAACATTTTGGAGCATACCCATAGGGTGTATTTGTGGGTTTGCATGAGTGCCTAGCTTAAAAAAACTAGTATAAATGCTACATGTAATATCTCATGACTTATTTTCCTTTAGCATAGCATGCATTTCTATCTGTGTATCTTTGAATGTGCTTTACAGATTTTCAAAATGAACTTGAAGAATATTGTACTAATTTATGCTTTTTAGTAGCAATATCCAAAAGCTCTTTCTTGAAACCTAAGAGGGGCACTTGTAAAATGCTGTGTCTCATCTTTACCCTTTGCTCAACCTGGATGCCCTCCTTTCCTGACAGCAGGTTCCTGAGGGAGTCCCCTAGCACTCCACTGCATCAGACAAAGAAAGATAGGCTAGCAGCCTTACCTGGAAGGGTAGCCAAGATGGTCTATCAGTGAAATTTTGCATGAGAGAAGAGTAAAGCACCGTCCCTAGAGACACACAGCTCAGCTCATGCCTTCCTTCCATTCTCTGTGCTAAAAGCAGCAATACCTAGTGTTTAAACAGCATCACTCACTTAAAAATAGTCTAGATTACTTCTTTCTATTTGAGCCCTTGGTATCAGCTCCTCTTTTTTTCTCCCTTTCCCCCTCCCACCCTAGTGACCCTTTGATAAGTTATAAGTTATTATTGTTTTCATATTTTATCCTGGTTTCTCCCTTCCCCCATAGTTTCTTTCCCCTTCCTCTCTCCACTTTCCCTCTACCCTCCTGGTATCACTACACCCATTTCTATTTTCAAGAGGTTTATCTGACCTGGATTCCATGTGCCTTGAGTTCTTATCTGTACCTGCCATGCTCTGCTCTGACACAGGCAAAATATTGAATGATTCAAGAAGCATCAAAAGAAGATGGAAAAAATACACAGTCATAGTTATCCAAAAGGAATAGTTGATCTCCCACTATTTCTGGAGGAAGAAAATGAGCAAGACCCAATAATACTGAAGGAACTTCAAACTGTACTTAATGCATTAGCCAAGAATAAAGCTCCAGGAATTGACCAAATACCCACTGAAATTTTTCACAAAGTTGGAGAAGCACTAGAAGAACTCACTCATCAATGACAGAAAATGTGGAAGACAGCTACTTAGCCAATTGACTGGAAAAGGTCCATATTTGTTTCCATTCCACAGAAATGTGAATTAACAGAATGCTCAAACTATAGGACAATAAATATCATTGATATGACATACAAGTAAAATTTTTCTGAAAATTATTCAACCATGGCTTCAACCATACATTAACAGTAACGGCGTTGCCAGAAGTTCAGGCTGGATTCAGAAAAGGGCATGGAACAGGGGATATCATTGCTGACATCAGATGGATCTTGGCTGAAAACAGAGAATACCAGAAAGATGTTTACTTGTGTTTTATTGATTATGCCAAGGCATTTGACTGCATGGATCATACCAAACTTGGATAATCTTGATAACAGAAATTCAAGGAAACTTCATTGTATTCATATGGAATCCATATATGGATCAAGAGATTGATGTGCAAACGGAACCACGGCCTACTGCATGCCTTAAAATCTGGAAAGATGTGTGCTTCAGGGTGTCCTCTCCCCATACTTGTTCAATCCACACACTGAGCAAAGCATCAGATAAGCTAGATTGCATGAAGAAGGAGGTGGCATCAGGATTGGAGGAAGGCTTATTAACAGCCTTCGGTAGGCAGGTGGCACAGCTTTGCTTGCTGAAAGTGAGGAGGGATTGAAGCACCTGCTGATAAAGATCAAGGCGTGTAGCCTTCAGCAGAGATTACAGCTCAATTTAAGGAAGACCAAAATCCTCACAAGGGGACCAATCGATAATCATCGTGTAAATGGAGAAAAGACGGGCGTATTCAAGGATTTTTATCTTGCTTGGATCCACAATCAATGCTCCTGGAAGCAGCGGGCAAGGGAACAAAAGACAAGTCGTGTGAGGTGAATATGCTGCACAAGGCCTCTTTAGAGGATTGAAAAGTCAAACTGTTGCTCTGAGTGCTAAGGTGTGCCTGATCCAAGCCATGGTATTTTCAATTGCCTTACTTGCACGTGACATTTGGACATTAAATACAGAAGACTGAAGAACTGACCCTGTTTAAATTGTGGTGCTGGAGAAGAATATTGAAATTACTATGAACTGCTGAAAGGACAGACTCGTTTGTTGTGGAAGAAGTAGGGCCAGAGTTCTCCTTGTAAAGTGACCAGATTTTAAGCAGAATACCATTGACCGGGGGATGGGGAAGGCTCTTTATTAAAAATTTGGTCTAAATGGAGCAACAAAAATTTTCAGAGAACACAGAAATAGTATTGTAATGTAGTTATTTTAATTTTAAAACACCACAGGACACGGGGCAAATGTTTAAAAAGCGGGACATCTGGTCACTGTACTTTAGAGGCAAGAGTGGCGAAGTTTTGTCGACATATTGTTGAGAGAAACGTCACTAGAGGAGGACTTGGTAAACTAGAGGGGCTGTGAGAAAGAGGAAGACCCTTACTAAGACCGATTGACACAATGGGCTCAAGCATGGGGACAGCTGTAAGAATGGGGAAGCACGGTTACGTACCGCGGTTTCGCACGGTTATGTACCGCAGTTTCACTCTGCCTTGCATCAGGCTGTGGTGGGGCTCAACGGACTCAGTGGCACCTACCAATAGACTTCAAATCCAGATGATGCATCTAGGTTAAGTCGATGACCTCCGGTAGAAATTGCCTTTCTGTCACTATCCTCGATGTCAACTTTTGTTGTCTATTGTATTTCCACCAAAAGAAGTATGTCATCAATTCTCTGTCAATTAGCCAGTGTGATAGCTTGTGCATTGCTGTGATGCTGGAAGCTATTCCACTGGGGTTTTAAATACCAACAGGTTCGGCCCTGGTGGAGATGACTTCAGCAGAGCTTCCAGACTGAGCGATTAATTGTTAGAGGACCAGCCCCTAACACATCATAGTGGGTCTGTTGGCGTGATAGCAGATCAAGATTATAGTAAAGTCATCGAAAATACGAGAAATAGGAACAATGGAGTCAGACACATTTTATGGTAGCATGCACACCTCCTGGGTGGCCATGATCTCAACAGCCAGGTCTGCACACAGTGAGGACTGGAAGTTGGGAGCTGGGGAGAGTTGGTGGGGTGGGGCTGGGGTGGGTGCGGGAAGAAGCCTACCAAAGGGAGGAAGTCTCTTGCTAACCAAGGTTTAAATCTGCTTTGGGGGTATGGTCACAAGTAACCACATGCCACAGGAAGGGGCTATACATATCACAGGAAGGGGATGAGGTAGGCGTGTACATGTAAGAGGAAGGGAAGAGACTAAGTGTATGCATGGGAAAAGAAAGGGATCCTAGATTCATAATGATGGCCTAACCTTGTTCATCCTTGGGTGGGCTTGATCTCCCAGAGCTCCTACAAGGAAATAGTCGACTACTTTCCTTATTAGAAAGGAGTGGACCCTACTTAGGATGGAACAGACTATACAGCCTGATTTCTCTAGATGGCTGATAACCCTTAGGGAGAATAGCCCCTGACCTACTTTGGTTGACCCCCAAATGTATAGTCATTTGCCAGGTACAGCAGGCAGCTAAGTTTGGCATATATCTGGGGGAGACAACTTGGGAGAAATCGTTCTGTTCCCCACAAGAGATTAAAAAGAAAATGCAGGTGACCTACTTCCAACAGTAAACCCATAAAAACCTTATAGATCACAACAGAATCCATGTGCGTTACTCCCATCATCAGGAAAATTCAATCACTGGAGGAGGGCATCATGTCTGGCGAAGCAGAGACCCAGTAAAGATGTGGCAGAACTTGTGTGAAGTGGACTCTAACGTGCCGGAGCTTATGTGGATGATGCAGAGACAGATAGCTTTTGTTCTGTTGCAATAAGATCATTCTGAGTCAACATTTACTATACAGCAGCTGAGAACAAACTAGGACAGGATAGCAATAAAGTAAAATAGGCCTCATCCCAGCTAGTCTACAACTGCCATGCTACTGGGAGCCAGCTGGCAAGGGGACCAGTGTTATTGCTTCCCTCCCTTCTCCCCTCTCAAGTCTGGACTAGTACAAGTGAGTGATAATCTATTCAACCATGCGACTAGATGCTGCAGTGACTGTTACACAAAGCATCAGTGTGGTCTAGCACTTAAGGGAATAAAGCTTGAAGAAAGCCTTGAGCACCAGAGTTTGAAGGTGTTTAAGAAAAATGACAATATGAAGACAGACACTGGGCAATCTGATTTAGTAGGTGGCTGATAAGAATATGAAAAAACACCATTTGCTTTCATGGACAGCCCCTCAATTTCTATGAAAGCATATATATTCTCCTTGGAGCTATTTGATAATGTACAGTAGTAATGTCTAACTTTACTAGGAAAGAGATATGGAATCATATGGTGCCTTTATATGTACTGGCGTCCCCTCCGCACCCCCACCTCAGCCTCCCCCCTCCCCACACACAAGACGAGGCTCTGCTGCTGTTGCCTTGGCAACGTTACAGGATAAACTTGTTGTTTTGGGGCCATCTGTACCTAACCTGGCTATGTGGAGGCTGCTCTTTATCTTTTTGTTATCCACCAGAGTGTGTGCTAAATCTTCCAGCAATTAGATGAGGGCTAACAGAACTTTTCAAACCCACCTCTAAATTGGAAGGCCAGCCTGACTAATTCCTCTGGATTTAGGTCTTTCCCATAAGACCCCTGGTAAAACACATGTTGGTTACTAGGGAGACAGGATTTTTCGACATATTACAATGCAATGGATTTGCCCACTTTCATATATAAAAGGGTCCAAGAGACTGAAACAGAGGCCCCCCCAAAAAAACCAGAACAGTGTTAAAAAAACTAATAAGCTTTTGTTTTCCTGACTGTGGCTATGTATGCCTACTGATTTTACTGATTTCTCCTTACCTGTTCCTTCCTTACACCCATCTATTCCAAAGGCAATAAATACAACAAGGATAACAATGTGCTCCATAAGACACATTTGAAAGATGCAAAACAATATTTCAAAATTACAGCTTGCTATCCCAAAGAACTGCTATTATTACTGTTGTCCAGTATTCCTCTACCCCCTACAAACAAATCAAGCTCTCTGTCATTGAGCAAATCCCAACTTAGGGTAACTGTTTAGGGCAGAGCAGAATCGCCAGACTGAAACTGTAATTCTTCATGGAAGTAGAAAACCCCGTCTTTCTCCCATGGAGCGGCTTCTGGTTTTGAACTGCTGACCTGTGGGTAGCAGCCCGGTGTATAACCACTACATCCATGTTGTCTACAAAATTGGAGCTAGATCTTGAAGTTTAATCAGGCTCCCATTTGTTTTTTCTTTGATGTTTACTTGCACACATTCCATTAGCAAATTTACAAAAGCATTATAATTTACCAGATGTCTGCATGCATGCACAAGAATGTACCTCTCAAAATAAACTTCTTCTCATCAACCATTTTTAAAGCAAGACAAGTCCTTCCTTCATTCCCTTTATTTGCCAGTTCTTAAAAGAATGAAGTAAAGGGAATTAGATCTAAAGGGAATTAGATCGTTTTTAAAACTATTAATTTGGGTTCATAGGTTTAAACATATTCTATATGTTTTCATCCATTGCAGGCATGGCATTTAATGATGTTCCCATTTTTTTGACCTAAGTCTGTTTAAAGTGACTTCTGACTGAGGCCTTAACAAAACCCAAACATGTCTTCTTAGCATTGAAACTTTTTTTTTTTGCTTCCTTGCTTTTAATTATAATGAGAGGCTTCTGACTCATTTTACACATTTCCTTCCCCAGATCTAGAAAGAACCAATTCTTTGGAAAGAACTAGGTTTGTTTGTTTTTATATTGTGGGGAGATTTATTGAGAAACTACAATTTGGGCGATCCCTGATTTTAGACATATCCAGACAAGGATTCATTTCTTCTTTCTCATACTCCTCCCCCGATCCCTTTCCCTCTCCTCCTCCTCCATCACTAACACCTCCTCCTCTTCCTAAAGTATCAAACCAAACACCAAATTCACTGCCAATGATCGCGTCAATTCTGACTCATGGAGACGCTATAAGACAGAGTAGAGCTATCTATTTATGATTTATGAGAATACAAAGTCCCATCTTGTTCCCAAGGAGCCACTGGTGGTTTTGAAATGCTGACCTCATGGCTAGCAGGCCAAGGTGTAACTTCCAGGTAATTCAAAATCAGGATGACAGTGTTCATCTCTAACCTCATCTGCCTTATAGCTGTAGTGCTTTTCTCTCACACCTATGACACCAGCATCATTAATTACTTGCTTCATCAACAAAACACATTTGGAATGTTCCCACAGCCCAGTCGCTAAAGCAACAACAAAGGTTTATCATGTCATCATTCTTCTGGGTTGGGGAGTTGAAAAGTTGGTGGGGTGGCTGCGGCTGAGGATCAGTCAAGAAACCACAGATAGAAATACACATATTGAAAATGCACAAATTACAAGCTCATAGCCTAATGAGTTTACATGGAATGGACATACTCATAACACGAGAAAATAGATGGGAAAATACCCAGAACAAAACTTATTATGACTTCCCTTCAGCCATAGCCCCTGGCAAAGTCACCTCCCTTCCAACTTCTCCCACCAGAGATGGGCTTCCCTATGCTCTTGGACTTTGTATTAAAACAATCATACAATATGTATTCTTTTTTATCCACATTCTTGATCTCAAAGTTGCATATGGAAAATTTCTCCATAGACTCATATGTGTATAAGAAAGAGGTTTAAATACAAGAGCAATTGAACATTGAGAAAACATCTCAGTCCAGTCCAAGTTCCTAAGTCCAATATTAGCCCATATGTCCGATACCACTCTATAAGTCCTCTTCAGACTCATGAAGCATGCCAAGACAACTACAGACCAGTGGGCACAGTCTTGTTTTCCAGTAGTGTTAGAAGCATCTCAGCACTGGCAGGAGTCTCCTTGTGGGTCCTCCAGTTTCCAGGGGTCAGGGTCTATCAGCATGCTGCCATGTGTCTTTTTATTTGGGGGGGCGGGGGGGCATCACTGCTCTCTGGCGGTGGGAGTAGGAGGCCCAGCCCCACTGCTGGAATTGAACCTCCGTCCCAGTGGGCCGCAGTCCCGCACACAACCACTACGCCACCGGGGCTCAGCCCTGCTGCCATGTGTCTTGTCAGCTGCAATGTCTCTCAGGGAGTAAGCAAGAGACAATGTCTCCTGTCTCCAAGAAGGAAGTATCAAATTTCCCAGAATTCTCAGAGGAGAGCCACATCCACACAGAGGTCTCATTAACTATCTCCAGATTGACAGGCTGGACTACACCCTTACACTCCCAATCCACAAATTGACACCAGATGAGGTGACCGCCACGTTTTGGACCTTTTGATACCTGATCTTGTCAACAGATTGGAATTTTTTATAGGAGTAGAAAGTTTTGTCTAAGACCTGGTAGATCTATTCTTATAAAGGTTGCTGACCCAGGAAACCACGTGGAATACTTTTGCTATGCCATGTAGGCTTGATATGAGTTGGAGTCAGCTCTATAACACCCAGCAATTGGGCATGGCTTAGGAGTCTTTGGGTGTAAATAATTTGTGCTTGCCTGTTAACCTCCAAGGTCGAGCATTCAAACCCATGCAGCAGCTCCATGGGAAAAAGGCCTAGTGATCTACGTCCGTAAAGATGTCAGCCAAGAAAACATATGGAGCAGTTCCACTCTGAAATACCAAGCTTGCTACTCATCTCAGCAGAGCCTGAGACCTTCGGCTTTGAGGTAGGCCTTTGCCCTAGGAGAGGCTCCTGAAGTTTCCCAAATGGATTTCTAAGGTAACCTGAGAGTTTTTTACTCCAGAATGCTCAGCAGCACTTCATAATGACTCAAACAGATCACTTTTGAGAACAAGAAGGAGTCTATAAAACTTTACTTTGGGCTGAGCCCCGGTGGCATAGTGGTTGTGCGCGGGACTGTGGCCCACTGGGATGGAGGTTCAATTCCAGCTCCACAGGGGCAAAGGCTGGGCCTCCTACTCCCACCACCTGAGGGCAGTGATGCCCTTAAAAAAAAAAACTTTACTTTGTTACAATTGTTCTAGTAACTTAACATTAAGCTGGTCACCTTACCTCTATTATCTCCTTGTATTCTTGTTTTGTTTTTGTTTTTTTTTTGGGGGGGCATCCCTGCCCTCTGGTGGTGGGAGCAAAGGAGGCCCAGCCTTTGCTCCCATAGAGCCGCTGCTGGAATTGAACCTCCATTCCAGTGGGCTGCAGTACCGCGCGCAAACACTATGCCACCGGGGTTCAGCCCATCTTGGTGTATTTTTAAACAGCCTTTCAGGGGAGTTATTATGTACAATTTACAGATGGCAAAGCAAGCCCCCATGAGGCCCAAAGTACCAGCTAAGGGGTTTGAATGCAGGCAATCACTGTCATTGAGTCGATTCTGACTCACAGTGATTCTATGGGATGGGGGAAAATTGCCCCTATGGGTTTCTGAAAAGGTAACTTTATAGGAGCAGAAAACCTCTTCTTTCTCCCAAGGAGCCTCTCATGGTTTCCAACTGCTGTCCCTGAAGTTTGCAGCCTCATGCATAATTCACCATGCCACCAAGACGCCCTTGTCTTATCCTAGACCGTTTCTAGTGAAGGTAAGCTACAACGCTGGCTTGTCTGAAAGCTTGATGGAATATCAAGAAAGTCTTCTCATGGTCACTGCAAAGGGGCCATCCTAGGGTTGGGATGTGAGCCAAACTCTAAATCCCTACCTGAAGGATAATTTGTGGGACCATATTTTGGGATGTGCAGCATGAGTATCTCTTATTAGAACAGTTCCGAAGAGTGCCCAGTGGATTTTTTTCTTTTTTGAGAGCTCACTCTGATAGTAACTGGCTATCCCTGTGTTCTAAAGTACAGTGACAATTTAGAGTAGAGAGTTTGTGGTCTGTAGCCACAGAGAAGTATATGGAGAAGCAGGCCTGAGCTGCCCTTCTCAGAACTCATGTAGACCAGTGTGGCGGTCATGTGCTTATGTTAATTTCATGATTGCGATGTAGGGGTGGAGTCTAGTCTATTAATCTGGAGATAATCATTGAGTAGCCAATGAGGCCTCTGGGTGGGCATGGCTTTCTCCTGAGACTTCTGGGAAATCTCACAGTATTTCCCTGGTGGAGATGAGAAGCTATCTCCCCAATTGTTGGGAGTTAGTCTGAGAGACAATGAATTATAGACAAGACAAGATGGCAGCGTCCAAGGAGCTGAAGGAGCCGCAGGAGAAGCCACACAGCCTTACCCTGATGAAACCAGACCTCTGAAGCTGGAGAAGCCACGTGGAGAGCCCTGCCAGCGCTGAGTTGCCTCTACCACCACTGGATGCTGTTGATGGACTCTGAGCCCTGGAAGCGAGGAGGCATGGGGAGACCCCTGCCAGTGCTGGGATTCTGCACCCACTGGCCTGTGACTTCGTGAGTCGGAAGGAGACTTTATAGACTGGTATCAGACATATGGGTTAATATCGGACTTATGACTTTGAACTGGACTGGGTTGGGATGCTTTCTCAATGTCCCTTTCCTCTTACATATAAACTGTACCCTTATATCCATATGCGTGTTTATGATTTTGTTTCTCTAGTCTACCTGGACTAACACAACCAGCATCTAATAGCCTACATCTACATAGGCCTGGCCTCTGGGTGATATCAGGGATGCCTAGTGTCCTAGGTGGCCACCTACCTGTCAGTTCGTCATATTGTGGTAGCTTGTGTGTTGCTGTGAAGCTGGAAGCAAACCATGCCACTGAGCTAACCATTTCACAGAGCAGCAAAGTCTGAGACAGATGGAAAAGAAACGCTATCTGAAAATTAGTTAGTGCAAATCTCGTGAGATTTTTATCATAAGAACACAGGCTGGTTCATTGGTTTTGGAAACATCATCAGGAGGGGTCACTGGCTAGAGGACATCATGTTTGCTAGCATAGTGGATGAGGGAGAGGCAAGATGAGGGAGAACCTTGGTAAAATGAATCTCTCCAGTTAGCAGCAGTGGTGGACTCAAATGTGGTGGCCACCATGAGAATGACAGAGGGCTGGGTGATGTTTTTCTCTGTTGTATATGAACATGGCCACCCTGAGGTGGGGTAGACACGAGGTAATACCAACTCTTTTAGGAACTTCACCAGAAGACCCACTGCTATTGCGTAGATTGCATCTTATAGTGACTCTGTACAGTGTTTCTGATGTTGAAAATCTTCATGGGATCAGATAGCTTTGTCTCCCCACTCCCCAAGAGTGGCTGGTGGATCCTTTCAGTCAGCAATCCAACATGGCCTGGATGGCATCACCCAGAACCAGTAATCTACCTTGGGCTTGCTTAGCCCTGCCTCAAGAATGGGAAAACATTTCTTGAAGCAGGAAAAATCCAAACAAAAGTCACCACACTGCCAAATAATTACAACTCCATAAAGATCCGCAGTAAAGTTTATTTAGATACTGCTTTTTATCATTTAGGCTAGGCACTTCCACATATATTCACCTCCATAATGACCCTTAGAGGCACATATTTCTATTTACCCTCATATTACGGGTGTGCAAAGGCACCTCAGTGAAGCTAAGAAAGGTGTCTAATGTTACAAAAAGGGAGAAAAATAACCCCCAAATTTTACTCTAACAGAAGGTATAGACAGGGAAAGCTTGGACATATTTGAATTATGAATTATCTCTTAAGAAAGCTAGGAGAATATATCCTCATCTTTATTTATTTATTTATTATTTTTTTTTTTTTGTGGGCACCACTGCCTCTGGTGGTCGTGGGCGCTACCCAGCCGCCGCTGGATTTGAACCGCCAAGCCTGTGGGCTGCAGTTCCGCACTCAACCACTTACGCCACCGGGGCTCAGCCCCCTCATCTTTATTTATAAATGAATAAATGAACAAATAAATAAATACAATAGACTGTTTCTCCGCTCAGAAGCTAAAAGCCTTTTCTGGAGAATAAAATCTTTAAAAAGTGGACTCCAGTATTCTGGGCCAGCAGCCCCTATCTATGAAATGTAATGAGTGGCTCCAGGGATGCCTAGCCTACACCATTACCACCGTGGTGCCCCTCTGACCACTTCAATTGTTGTCAAGTTCTAGTTTGGGGCCAGTGCGATTAATTTCAAAAATAGAATAGTATTGTTTTTGTGTTTGTCTTATTTGTCCATTAAGACATTGGGTTGCTTTTAACATGCCTTCTGGTTTCAGTAAACCTGCAGTTTTCTTTTGTTGATGTGTGTGTCTCATTTGTTATAATCATCATGTAGGCTCATTGTCTGCCCTGGACACAGACTTGGGTGTCCCAAGTGTGTGTGTTCCTTGCACACTTTATGAGCCTCGCATGGAACTAAGCAAGCGCCATTCGGCCCAGAGAGCCGCGGATTCGAGGCTGTTTTCACAACAAAGAGACAGCACGAGAGAAAGTAAGGAAGAAGACACCCAAGAAAGAGAAGAAACTACCAAAGCGTGTCCCCAGAAACCCTTAGAGTCCACCCTCGTGGACGTGCTCAGAGCTCTTCCTGGAAAAACCAGGCTGTGGGCTCCGCAGCCAACCAATGGGGAGGAAGGGGGCCTGCAGTCTGAGACCTGGATGCGATCGCGCCTCTTGAGCACAGAAACACGCAGCTCGTGCTGGCAGAGACACCCCTTCTTAATCTCTCTTTTAATGTCTCCAACAATTCAGCGGCTAATTAGTAATTTGCTGCCCACCGCCATGCAAATGAATGACAAGCACAAGCCCTCTGCATCTGTAATTATTTTGCTGATTTACAAACCACTTTCCTATCTGTGTAGATTTTTCTGTGTGTGTGTGTGTGTGTGTTCATGCATCAGGGATTTCATTATTTTTAGAAACATTCCCTGTGCATTTTTAAGCTTTGATACTTTCAGGCTTCAGTAATTACAGTCTTTTGGAGCTGTGCATCCACTCCCCACCCCCACCTGCATTGATTAGAGATGGTTTTCTAAAGAGTAGAGAGGGAGATTTACCAAGGAACCGGAGTCCAAAAGCAGAGAACCGGCCCCCAAGAAGGAAAGGCACACAGTTCGGCTGCTGCCAAATTCTTCTCTGGAATCAGAGGAGTCTGCTACGATTTGATTTTCGCCGAAGTAGCTCGGCTCACCAAGCTCCGATCTGCATTAATCCATCTGTCTACTTCGGAGCTGGGCGCTTTACTCTCTGGCGGTGTAAAGGCTTCCCGTTTTCCTGCTCGGACATTAAGACGGGCTCTCATGTTAAATGAAGTCAATTAATAAATGGAGACACATTAAGCAATCAATTTTGTCAGCCGATCTCCCCGGCCTCATGTATGGCTGGCTGTAATCGCAAGATAAATGCAAGGTGCTGATCTATGGTAATGTTCAATCATAGATTCTCTGCCAGGCCCCATTCATCGGGGACTTTCCGTGGGGGCGGCATTGTTATTGGCTGTCTCGGCCCCTGAAGGATACGGCTCCTGTCCTTTTGATTGGCCGCCTCACAGCTGCAAGATTCTACCCGTCTGATTTTGATGATGAATATGAAGGCGCGCTGAGCCGGCCTGGAGCGAGCGGCGGCGGCCAGCGAGTGCCCAGCGGGCGAGCGCTCTCCCCCGCCGGTCCCGTCCTGGTCGGAGCTTCCTCCGGGGCGAACCACCCCCCAAAAGTTGGGATGCTTTTCTTCACCCAGTGCTTTGGGGCTGTGTTAGAGCTCATCCAGCTCCGCTTCCAGCACTACAAGGCCAAACGGGTGTTCTCCGCTGCTGGCCAACTTGTCTGCGTCGTCAAGCCCACGCACAACCTCAAGGTGAGTGGCTCTCCGGAGCAGGGGACACCCTCCCCTCCGGGGGGGGCTTTGTGCTGTCATGAGCCCCTCTGGTCTCTTTTTCTCCCTCTGGCTTCCAAGAGTGGGCTGGGGGCAGAGGGAAGTGTGCAGAGAGAGTAGGGGTGCACTCTCCCCTCTCCCCCAGATACTGGCGGCCAAGTGCTCAGAAGCCACAGTTGGGAAAGTTGTCGTAGTCGCTGCAGTCTGTCTCATGTCGGGGGAGAGATAAGAACTAAGAACTCGTGGATGTGGCTGCAGGAGCTTCACCATGAGGGATAGACCTGAGGCAGGGACCAGGGACCCGAGATGCGCCTTCTGCAAAGTATTCGCCCTTGTCCTCAGACGGGGGCCGTGTGTGTGTGTGTGTGTGTGTGTGTGTGTGTGTGTGTGTTTTCAAGGAGGTGTCCGGGCACTCACATACCCAAGGAAGCTTGCCTGTCTCCTGCCAGCCCGCAAGTCCCTTCTACTGATGAGAGGCGGAGGAGGAAGGCTTTGCTTCAATTGTGTAATGAAACCCTCTCCACAGAGATGCGGTAGCCTGACTCACCACCGGGGAGTGCTGTGCTGGGCTGGGCTGTGGATGCTAAGAGGCACCACCTCTCCATGTGTGCCTTCAGGTCAATGTCCTTTTAAGAAACAGCCAAGATCTGGAATCCAGCAGGGCCAGCAGAGTGCACAGAACAGTCCTGACGACTGGGAATTCCTCAGTGAAGAGGCATGGCCTGGGGCAGAGGGAGAGGGGGGAGGCAGTGATGGAGAAAAGGGTCAGAGGGCACAGCTGGGGATCTCTGAGCCACCCTGCCTCAGCCCTGCAATGAAAGATAGGCTCTTCAGGAGTTGTTTTTCTTTGCTTGCTTTACCCAAAGGCTGAGTGGCAGGGGGAAGAGAATTGGCCAGAACAATTTTGTGCCATCAGGCCTGTCACTGACCACTCTTGTTGGACATGGGGATGTGGTTCATCACTTTCTAAATTCTTAGTCTGTCTCCTCACGGGAGCCCTGCAGATCAGGGCTGTGGGGCCCCTCGCCATCAAGTCTTTGGAAGCCTCTGGAGTCGTAGGACCAGGCCAGGCTTGGTACATGGCCTGTCATTGGGGCCACCATGTTGTACCCAGCTGGGATCTTTCTGGGTAAGGGACCAAGCTTGTGTCTGACTCCCTCCCATTCAAGCATCAGATCTCATTCTCTCTGAATGTCTCTCCTCTCTCATTCCACTGTTGTTTTTGTACTTCCTGGCATAGTCGTATAATGAGAATTCACCAGCAGTCATGCTTGGCAAAGCAAATGTATGACCTACGTGCTAAAATATGATTCTGAATCCCATTTGATGACCACTTTGGAGCCTGTATTCAAAAGCCCATTATTTTGTCACTTTATATTAGTTCATTCTCTGTGGCAAGAGATTCTGTGTCTTCCTGTTTTGCATTTTGCTACCTTTAAGAATTGTTTATTTCCAAAGTTTGGATGTATACATACTGTTCGTTGACTGGAGCTGAGGAAGGGGAAGACAGGGCCGTTGAGGGATTAGGGGCAGGACTGTGTATACTTTCCAGTGATGTCTCTCACTGGATGTTTGTGTGCAGTCCCACAGCCCTGACCAGGAATGAATTTGTCCAGAAGGTGATTTGATTGGTGACCCAGCACCTCTGTCATCCTGTCCTTCATACCTGCAAAATGGGCATGGCAATATCTGTCCCACCTCCTCCACAGTGTTGTGGGGTTGGAAGACAAATGAGAAGTGGCTTTGCTTTCATAAACTCTCCTCCCAAAGAGAAATAAATAAGCAAAGTATCTTATTACAGTGTTTTTGTAGAGTTCCATTGTTGATGTCAGCTGCTGTCCAAATGGTCCCTAACTCGGGCCTATTCCACACATAAAGGACAATCTTCTGCCCTGGCTGGAGCCGTCCCCATGATCCGTTGCAGATGAGACTGCATGGTAGGATGTTGATTGACTAATTTTTGGAGAACTCTTTCAAAACCTCCTCAGCGATACACAGGCCTCCTCACCCAGGCAGGCAGGGGGCAGGCATGGAAGTCAGGTCTCCCCTGTGGAAGATGAGACTTCTCCACTGATTCACGACTGCGCAGCCTACAGTTCCAGCAAGAACTTTCAAAGTTGCCACTTAAAACCTTCTGCCAACTCAGCCATAGTAGAAGTAGTAACACGAAAATAGGTGACATCTGCTTTTAAGAGGCAATTTTCTCTCCATGGCTCACTTTCTTTTACATAGCTCTCATTAGGCTTTTCATTTCCAATTAAAAAAAAAAACACTTAGGGAATTTTGCTCAAACAAACATCACTGCAGGTAAACCAAACAAGCTGAACCCACTACCCAGAGTCACAGAGGGCTGTGCCAGGCAGGAAGAGACCCTCTCGAAGCTCAGGCCACCTCTCTGGGGCCTACAGATCTCAGGGGCTCATTCAGGGCTCGGCTTTGTGTGCTGTCAGCTAAGTTTGACCCCCTTCTCAAACGTGACAGCCATTTGCAGGGCCTTGAAAACAACAATTTGGTAGAGGACCCTGCCCGCCCATTAGATTAAAAGGAACATAAAACCTAAAAAACCAACAGAGGGTTCTAAACATGCATTTTCATACACGGATCATGAAGATATATCTTGGGTGTAATAAGCAGCCGTCCATGCGAGGAGCAGAGTCTGGGGAAGTGTTAGACCAGAGCAACTCTTGACCTCGGGCACCTTCTCATGCTTTGTGGCCATGAGACGGCCAGAGACAGAGAAGGCAACCTCCGCCTCAATCCCCTGGCTTGCAGATAGCTACCAAGAGGGCATGGGAAGCTTGTCATTTTGTTTTGTTTTGTTTTGTTTTGGGGGGGGGGATTTGGAAGGCCTTTGTTTCCCTAGTCTCTTTTCTGGGGCTTTCCCGGGATGCCAATAGCAAGCATGTTAGGACCCCAGGCAAGTGCTGAGTTGTCGTCAAAATTCACTTAGTGAGCAGAGAAAACTGTGTCTACCATGTGCCTACAGGTCACCTTCATTCTCAGTCATGTCACACGGCCACTGCTCCGTAGCCTGGGATTCCTTCAGGAGGCAGGCACTTGCCTTCAGGAGGCAAAGCATTCCAATGAAAGCCAAGCTGCCCCCGAAGTCCACTCTTCTCAAAGGAGGTCCCCTCGCTAGCCACCTGGGTAAAGTGTCTCTGCTCTAAGGAAGCCCCCAGCAGGCAAGTGCCCATAGAATGCAAAAGAGGCTCCCTGAGTCCCTCCGTCTGTGTGTCTGCCTGTGCCTGCAGAAGTAGCCCCACTGGCCAGTTCTAGGTTCTGCCCCATATATGGAAAGGGCGCCACCCAGAACCACTCTCCTGTTTGCCCACTGCTTCTGCACTCTCAGAGACACTGACCTTCAGGCTGGCACTGCAGAGGCCCCTGCTCCCAGGTTGATTCAGCACTCCTGTCTCCTGGTGTCTTTTGTTTGTTTCCAAACTCGGAAAGCTGCCCTTTCCTGGCCCCTCTCCCAGCCGCCCTAGCTGCCCTATTCAGCCATCTGCCGAGGTGCCTTTGAGGAGTGGATTGAGCCCGAAGCCAGACCAGCTCCTGCACCCAGGCCTGATCAGAAAAAGGTGCACAGCCTCTCAGGGCCCATCCTCAGCACTTCCCAAACAGTGATGGCTAAGCTGAGGCAGCAGAAGATGGACTTCTTCTTTAACCCTATCTTCTACAGACAAGTTCCAGAAAGAGAACTTACTGCGAACACCCCGAAGTCTTCACCCATGTCTCTATCCAGTGCCCTCCTGTGCACTGGTGCTAAGCCCCAGGTCTACTGGAGAGGCTATTAATGTCTCCTTCCCATTGGCCCTGTGACCCCTAGAGTTCAACTATATTGCAATCCATTAACCTAGGGGTTACAGACAGAAGTATCTCTCTCTCTCTCTCTCTCTCTCTCTCTCTCTCTCTCTCTCTCTCTCTCAGAGGGGCAGTTGAGTCAATGATGGCTTCTATTTAAGTGCCTGACAGAGACTAAATCTCAAACTGGGACATTTCCATATCATGATTCACAGCCTCCATGCTTCTGGATTCCTTCTAAAACCAGCATGTGGGCCAAGGGAGAGGGAGGGAGGGGGCTGGGAGGGCTGTCTGGAGGTGGGATGGGGACATCAAAGAAAGGGAGAAGAGGAAAGATGGGTAGGGGCTTTACCACCTCTTCACTACTGGGCTTGACCCAGCACCACAGGCTGCTGGGTGGGACCTACCTGCCTGGCTCGAGCATTCTTTCCAGCTCCAGAGGAGGCCTTTAGAGAGTTCTGCAGGAAAACAGGAATGCGGACAGTAAAGCACTTAAAGGCAGACTGTTAAAAAGCTATTGTGGGGATTACTCAGCTCTGGACAAAGCCACCTCTGAGTTCTGCTACAGGGCCAGCCTATTGCTGGTCTTCTTGAGAGCTCACCATCTTCCTTCCTCTGGCCAGCCTCCAGCCACAGTGTTGCTCATTAGCACCTCTAGGATGCTGGGGAAGGAAGGTGGGGGGAGCCCCGACTCTGTTGGGGCTCCCACTAGAAGAAGCTTTATTCTGAAGCTCTTGACTTTCTGTGAATACTGTCTGTGTGACACCGGGCCGTGGGCACAGAGCAGTCATGCAGCTTTTCTGGTTAACGGTGATGGCCAACGAGGCTCCGGAGGCCCATCGTGAAAGGCCCAGTGCCCCGAGCAGTAATTTGGTTAGGGGTGTGCTGGTGATTGAGTTGGAAAGGAGGCTCGAGCCGGTGGCGGCCTGAGGAGGTGAGCCGATTACCAACAGCCGCAAGCAAATCTTGTGGAATTCCCTTACCCGGGATTCCTTACGCTGCCGGGGCACTTTGGGGGGAAATGATACAACGGGCACCACAAGCTTCCTTTGACATCTGCTGACAGGGAGTTTGGAGTTACTGGGATAGGGTCCCTGGGGAAAGGTACAAGATTTTTGAGCAATTAGCCATAAGAAAAGAAAGGACCAGTTTGTGAAGGTACTTTGACATTTAGCAAAGGCACTTTGACCCGCCTTGCGAAAGGAGAATAGTGACCCCTTTAGACACTAAATGAAAGAGTCTATTCTGAGAGGCTTTTCAGGAGGTTGATGGGAACAACGTCAGAGCTGGAGGTAAAACCTTAGTTGACAGTTGAGGAAAGTGAGGTAAGAGAGGGGCAGTTCTCCCAGTGGCAGAACTGAGACCTGCAGCTCAGACCCACGCTCCCTCTACTGCTCCAACCTGTCTAACAATTTGCCCAAACTGCTCAAGCTAAAAGGAGCTCTGGTGGCAGTATTGGGTAGACTCTGGACTGTTAGCCCCAAGGTCTGAGGTTCAAACCTCCCGACTTCTCCAGGGAAGAATGACGAGGCTCTCTGCTCCCATAAAGACTTAAAGCCTTGGGCTGAGCCCCGGTGGCGTAGTGGTTGTGCGCGGGACTGCGGCCCACTGGGACGGAAGTTCAATTCCAGCAGTGGGGCTGAGCCTCCTACTCCCACCACCAGAGAGCAGTGATGCCAAAAAAAAAAAAAAAGACTTAAAGCCTCAGAACTTATATAGAGGGTCACTATAGATTGGAATGGACTCCATAGCAGTGGGCTTGGAGTTTTTTTAATTAGTCACTCCATCTCTTAGAGTGTCTGTGTGGTGCCAACTGGGTTATGCACTTGGTTAGCGAGCCTGTGCTAACAGAGATGTGAGAAGTCCAAGTCCACCCAGAGGTGCCTAAGAAGAAAGGCCTGGTGTTGGACCTTAGGAGAATCTTCTTTGCAAACCTTGTGGAGCATAGTCCTGCTCCCATACGCATGGGGTTAGCATGCCGCGGCATTGGCTTGACAGACCCTGGCTTGAATTTGTGGTTTAATGCCCCCTCGATCTCCTGTCTACTGTGGAAGCAGAATGTGACAAAGCCCATCGTTCTTGTACCTCTGACCGCTGCCCTGGGCCGGCAACGTGTATACCATACCATGGGCCCTCACCACGTTCACATCTGGTGGGCAGATTAGAGCCTCTCATCCAGTCTTCCCATCCAGTGATGCTGCCCCCTGGGGAGAAAATTGCAATTCACAGCCACCCTCCAGGACAGAGTAAGAACTGCCCCCGTGAGTGGGTTTCCAAGACTGTAACTTTATAACTTTTTTTTGGGGAGGGGGGGTGCAAAAAGTCAGGGTTTTCTCTTGCAGAATAGCTGCTGGTTTGGAACTACTGACCTTGCAGATAGCTGCCCAACACGTTACTGCTGTGCCACCAGGACTACTCGGGGCTATCCAGGGAGCTACAAAGGAGACACCTACACTTTATCCTGGACCATGGGCTGCAACACAAAAGTGTTAATTGGCAAAGCCAAGGGGATGCTGAGTAGTCCCCCCACCCCCCTGAATAGGGAATGGTAGGCCAAATAAGTTTTAGAATCTAAATTTTAGAGTCTTAACTAACTCTCTCCTTGATCTCACCACCCCTCCTTAAGGTATCTTTCTTTCTAAAGTCCTTTTAAAAAATAATGTAGTCAATACAAATGCATGCACATTGCATGCTAACAATCAAATGACAAATACTTCAGAGTCCAAAGCGTGATAGAGTAACGTATGTTGCCCTTGGCGCACATGTTATGCCTATGAGACAGCAGTGGGGTGCAGGATGGGCTGCTACCTGGTACTGACCTGGAATGAACTCATCACCGTCTTTGGGGCCCCATTTCTCCATCCATGTGGTTGCTGTGTGCTGTTGGACGATTCTAGCTCATAGCGAGCTGTAGGACAGAGAAAAAAATGCCCCATAAGGTTTCCAGTACTGTGATCTCTATGGAAACCAACTGCCACATCGCTCGCTCTCCTGAGAATCAGCCAGTGGACCTGAACCATGCACCTCATGGTTGGCAGCAGTAGCAGAGTGGAACCGGTTCCCCTCTCTTCTGGTGGTTGTGAGGATGAAGTGAGGGTCTGCCCTTGAGTGGATCTGGGTTGTGACAGTTGCAATTAGCAAGGATCACTGTGAATCAAGCTGCCCAGAGCTAGATTCTCTCCCCACTGTCCCACCCCTGGCTGCAGCTTGAGACACGGTGGGGGGGGGGGGAGAGGGGTGGCCTGCTTTCCTGCCCTTTCCTCCTTCTTTGTGGCCTCTTACTCACAGTTTCTGGTACTCATGAGAGTTTTCTGCTAAACGACCTGTTGCCCTCTGTGCCGGTCGGATGTATCCTGAAGGGTTAGCTCCAGAAGAAGCATCGGTGGCATAGTAGATTGTGCGTTGGCTCCAACCACAGGCCAACAGTGTGAAGCTACCCGCTGCTCTGCAAGGGAAGGGTGAGACGTTCTAGTCCCTGAAAGAGCTGTAGTCGCAGAAATCCGCAGTGCGAGTCCTACTTTGTCCCACGGGGTCTCTTTGAGTCAGAATTCATTCTATGGCAACCAGTTTGGGTTTTGGGTTCAGTTAACTCAAAGGAGGCACAGAGTTCTGGGCTCGACTTCGAAGCCCAGGAGTCCAGTGGGAGAGGAGCTGGGCCCAAGGTGACACAGGAGCTCATGGTGTGACATGAGCCCAGGGACCTAGGTCACTTGTGACAAAAGGACAGAAACTGTGCCGACACATACCAGTCTCCACCCAGCCTGGAAACCTGCCCCTCTCACTTCATGCCTGCCGTCTGTGAGGGGCCTCTCAGTCACAGGGTATGCACCTGGAGGCGCAGCAGCCCGGAGAGCTTGGTCAGGGTGGAGTTGAGAAGGCGGCAGAAGCCCCAGGAGCCGATGAGATTCTACGTGTTCTCTCTGCTTCAGGTTCACTGTACCTGGAGGAAGTAACTTCCTTAGGGATGCTAGGGGTGGGGGGACGCTGCTCAGAAGGATCTGCGAAGGGCAGGACCCTCCAGATCCAAGAAGGAATTCCCAAGTTCTACTGCCATAACCCACGGCCAGTCTGTCAGCTTGCCACGCTGTGATGATGGCTTGCTCGCTGCCCTGGTAGTGGGTTTTAGCATAGCTCCCAAACTGGAGAGAGCTGGAAGCTCTCCTTTCAAGCACACCAATGCTGGGGACGATGGTGCAGGGCCTTTTATTTCCTTCCCCTTCTTCGGTTGTACTTGAGGTTACCAGGAGCGGGAGCAGCTCACCAGCCCCACCGCTGCTGTCGGGGGTGGAAGGGACTGAGCTAGCCCTGTGGGATCCGGAGTCCTCTGGATGGCAGCGCAAGGTCACCGTGTGCATGGTGCCTGGTAGAATACGGGAAGGGGCAAAGGGGCAGAGCAGGACTTTCTGCCACACCCAGTGTGACACGGGCCACCCAGCCCCAGGCAGAGGGGAGAGGAGAAGGCAAGGAGTACATTGATACTTGAGGATCAATCGTCGGATTGGGGAGTGAGCCAGTTCCGGGTTTGAATTTGTCATCATTCTTTTCCTTGGCCATTTTCTTTGAGCATTTCCTTTGAGCCTTCGTTTTCTCACCTGTAAAATGGGTGCTGTGAAAATGACAGAATGTGGTATCTGCAAGGTGCCTGGCACCATGACCAGTGACCACAGAGTCCATTTTGGCTCCCAGTGGACCATGCGTGTCACCGGAGAGCTAGCTGTGCTCCAAAGGGTTTTCCATTTAGGGGAGGAGAGCACCAGGGCTTTCTTAGGGAATGCTCTGTAGAAACAAACCGCTAAGTCCAGGGTCCTCAAACTTTTTAAATGGAAGACCAGTTCACTGTTCCTCAGACTGTTGGAGGGCTGGACTATCATTTGAAAGACAAAACAAACAAACAGAAAAACTATGAACAAATTCACTGCGGGCCGGGGATGAGTCAGCTACTTAGCAGGACTGAGGCGAAAACACCCAGCGGGCTGGAAGAATGTCCTGGGTGGGCCGTACGTCGCCTGCAGGGCATAGTTTGAGGACCCCTGCGTGGGTAAGCAGCTGAGCATGTTAAGTGTTTACACCGCTCAGGGGCTCTGAGTAACCCAGGGATGGTGGCTATTTTCAGTATCCCGGAGCCCTTGGCAATGTCAGCCTGACTCCCTTTTGCTCAGTGCGTTTGGGTGAGCAGATTTCTCCCACTCAAAGTGGCTCTTGGTGGGGAGGGCAAAGTGGGGAGGCAAGGCATCTACTTGTTGACTTACCTAGGTTGGAACCTTCGTGTTCAAGAACCAGAGAGATGCCCTAGTTCGAAGCCCTGGTGGAACCCGCTGCAGCTGGAAGGGATAAGGCCGCTGGCTCCACATTGGAGCACACTCAGTGGGTGGCGGGGCTTCGGTGAAGGTCTGGAAAGCACTTGTGAAGCAGCCCCTGAGTCCTGTGGTGCTGAGCTCGGCACAGGAGAACTGGGCGCCTCGGCTTCCCACAGCGGAATGGTAGGAACTGGATCCTTCTCCCAAGGTGCCTCTGGGTAGACTTGAACTGTTTGGTTAGCAACACATCAACCCTCTGCCCCACTCAGGGACTTCTGGCTTCAGGACATGCCCCACGGGCTGTTCTAGATGCCTTCCTTAGGTATGCGTGTGTGTGTGTGTGTGTGTGTGTGTGTGGTGGGTCCTCAGTATCTTACATCACAGTTCCTCAGACCTTGGGATTTTAGATTGTGCGATGGATTCAGTTCTGTCACCAAAGGCTACATTTCCCGCTTTACCGCGATGAAAAGGCCATCAGAAAACCCATGGGCACCCGCCTGCCTAATGTTTTCAGCAGGAGAAACGGGTCCTCGAGGAGAATCTGGTGCTGCGCTCTAACTGGAAATGGCAGTTTGACTCACAAGAGGTTGCATCGCTGAGTAATTTCTTGGTCCATTGATGTATTTTTAATCTGGAGCCCATAATGATGAGGGAGCCACTGGCCAGCCAAGGCGCCAGCGCTCCCAGGAAAGTGCAGAGAGGAGGGGCCGGACCTGGCGCCGGCCTCCAGAGAACAGGTGTTTGTCTTCTGTGGCCTGCTTCAAGAAGGAAAGGGAGGGTCGCGTGATTTTAGGAAGAAACCACCAAGAAGGCACCAGGTTCGGATCAATCACCGGGATTTTATAAAAGGCCAGCCAGCAAGTGTTGGCCTGGCTTTGCCAGCAGACGTGATGGCACCTCAGAGCTCACTCCAAAGACTTGGCCACGCGTTTGCTGAAAAGTCCTATGGCAGGCAGCCATTGGAAACCTCGGGTTTCAGTTCTGTCCATTGGCAGGGTGGGGGGAGCCCCAGTTCCTGGGCTCAGCAGCAACTGAGAAGCACCTGAAACCAGGCCTGGCCATCATCTTCTGAAAAATCAACCTTTTGGAACTCCATGGAGAGCAATGCTGTCACGACAGCACCTCCAAATCGGCTCCCCAGAGACTGGACTAATCTTCAGTGGGAGAAGACTGTGGCGCTGGGCGAGCCACACATCCCGACACCCTCAGGCTTTTTCCAGTGCCAGCTGTGCACACAATCCTAACCCCGATGACGACAGTCACAATCACAAATGGCTTACTTTCATGGGAGGCCGGCTCCGTCCATGAGCTGTGCTAAATGCCTGTGCACTTAATTCCCACAGGGAAGCAGGGCATTATTGCCATTCCCCACCGCGCTGCATACTAAAGCCGAAGGAGCTGGGAGAGCTTGCTCAGTCCCTCTTTGCGCAGAGCTTTTCAACGATAAACAGATTTTTAAACGATCCTACGTGTTCAACACTTCTTAATATGTCTTTCTCTTCGTGTTCTTCAAAACACTGATCCAGGGGCCTGTCTTATTTACTCTCAGATGCAGACCTGGATATTTCAGCTGTTGGCGGGTGGGGCCATCTTTCTTCCCCTTGGAACTGAGTCTCCGTCGCCAGCAGGTGTGACTCTGCTCCCCCTGCGGCTTCCCACACAAACGATAGCGCCCAAGCCCTTATCTTGGGTCGTGCTTTTGAGGCACTCCAATCAAGGTTCTAGGTGTAGGTGTGAGTTTTTGTGGTGGTCATGTGCTTATGTTAATTTCATGATTGAGATGAAGGGGTGGAGTCTAGCCTGTTAATCTGGAGATAGCCGTTTCCCATTTCTGGGAAATCTCACGATATTTCCCTGGTGGAGACGAGAAGCCGTCTCCCCAGTTGTTGGGAGTTAGTCTTAGAGACAACGAACTACGGACAAGACAAGATGACAGCGTCCCAGGAGCTGGAGGAGCCAGAGGAGAAGCCACGTGGCCTTGCCCTGATGGAACCAGACCTCTGAAGCTGGCGAAGCCACGTGGAGACCCCTGCCAGCACTCAGTTACCTCTACCACCACTGGATGCTGTTGATGGGCTCTGAGCCCTGGAAATGAGGAGCCATGGGGAGACCCCTGCCAGTGCTGGGATTCTGCACCCACTAGTCTGTGACTTCATGAGTCGGAAGGAGACTTTATAGACTGATATCGGGCATATGGGCTAATACCAGACTTGTGACTTTGAACTGGACTGGGCTGGGATGCTTTCTCAATGTACCTTTCCTTTTATATATAAACCATACCCTTATATCCATATGCGTGTCTATGATTTTATTTCTCTAGTTTACCTGAACTGACACAGTTTTTATCCTCTTCTTCTTGTTTTTGTGAGTTGCCATAGAGTTGTTTCTGACTCAGAGTGACCCTAAGCATCCCAGAAAGAAGCAGTCCTGGCCCTGCGGCCGCCTCACAAATGGGATGCTTTTTCCCCAGCAAACCTTTAGTGGAGGAACCCTGGTGGGGTGATGGTTATGGGCATGGCTGCTAGGCAGCGGGTTGGCAGTGTCAAGCCACCAGCTGTTCCACAGGAGAAAGAGCTGGTGATGTGCCCCCATAAAGATGATAGAGAGCCCAGGAAACCCTAGGGGAAGTGTCACTCCTGTCACATGGGGCGCTTATGTGGGAATAGACTTGATCTTACCTAACAACTGTGTTTACTGAGCACTTCCACACTCTGTCTCCCAGTTTGTTCTTGGAGGTGGCTTGACTGTTACTGCAGTGCTGGAAGCCCTGCCCCTTGTATTACAAATTCCAGCAGGGTCCCCCAGGGTAGACAAGTCTCAGTGAAGCTTCCAGACTAAGACCGACCAAGAAGAAAAATCTGGCAGTGTGCTGCTAAAAATCTGCCAGTGATCATAAGTGACCAACTGATTTACTTTGGAAGGGTCACAGGGTGGATTAATTGTTGAAGAAGGACAGTATTTCTGGTGCCATGGGGGTGAGCATGAATGAACAAAGGGGTGGCAGTGGTCAACTCAAACATGCTGGTGGCCTGAGATTGATGCAGGTCTCAGGTTGCTAAGATAAGAGCCACTTCAGCAGCAGCTGTCTGTCTATCTGCCTGTCTCTCTGAAATTGAACCCTGGATTTCAGCAAATCACTGTGTGTAGCAATTTAAGAGAACTACTTTTCTTTCTTTCTTTTTTTTTCAACTCCTCAAAACAATGCCATATGTCTTGCCACTAGTTACAAACCAGGAAGCCCTGTCGGTTACCAACTTGTTATCTGGCAGCGTCTCTAAAAGAGTAGGCACCGGTGACTTCTGCTAGTCTGGTATCGCACTCCTTCGTTGGCCCAGGAGGGGCCGAGGGACGCGCGCCCGAGGGAGGGTGGGGACAGAGGCCGAGCTCGGCCCCCCCACCCCCCACCTCCCACCCGGCGCGGCAGTGCTTTTAGGGGCAGACAGGGCCAAATCCAAGAACCACACCACGCACAACCAATCCCGGAAATGGCACAGAAACGGCATAAGAAATCACGATCACAACGATACGAATCTCTTAAGGGGGTGAACCCCAAGTTCCTGAGGAATGTACTATTCGCCAAGAAGCACAACAAGAAGGGCCTGAAGAAAATGCAGGCCAATGACGCCAAGGAGCTTGTGAAGCCCATGGAGGTCAAGGCCAAGAGGACCCCAATGAGCGTCAACCGTAAGCTCAGCCGACTGGCCTACATCACCCACCCCAGGCTTGGCAAGCGGGCTCAGGCACGTATTGGCAAGGGCTGAGGTTCTGCCGGCCCAAGACCATGGTACCAGGCAAGGCCTCGACTCCAGCAAAAGCTCCCAAAGGTGCCCCGGCCCCAGCTCAAGCCCCCAAAGGCACGCTGGCTCCCCAAAGTAGAGCTCTCCACGTGAGGGCCAGAGGGACTGGGGTGAGCCCTGGGCTGTACCTGCAGGGCGCTGTGTCTTCTTGTGCTCTGTACAAATAAACCCAGGGGACGCTGCACACACACACAAAAAAAGTTACTGAGTGTGTCTTGAACTCCAACATTTTAGTTAGCTGTTGAGCGCTTAACCTTTGTGCCACCAGGTCTCCTCCTGAAGGATGCTGAGAAAAGGTTTCTCTTGAAAAATTGAGATAAGGAACAAATCGAGTTGGGTAGAAAATCGAAACCCAAGCTCATTGCCATGAAGTCAGTGCTGAGTCAGAGCGACTCCCTGTGGGCTTCCGAGAGAGTGGCTATTGATCGAAGCAGAAAGCCCAGGCTTTTGCTCCGAGGGCTGCTAGTGGTTTGAACTGCTGACCGTGTGGGTCAGGGTGCAACACAGAGTCACTATACCCAAGTGGATGAGCTAGATTAGATATCAAGTAGTCATTAAAATGTTGTTCCTCTTTGATTAAAAAAAAACAAAACGGTGTGCTCTCGTCAGGTTGCTAATGACACAGGACATTTGAAAGGCCTGTAGATTTCTTAGAGAACAGGCGTTTCCCAGTAAACCACAGTCTCTTAAAGGACATGTTGCTTTGGTAGAGAAAGATTTATTTCCCCCTCCCCACCAGAGAAAAATAGCCTGTGTAGTGCTGCCCTATTATTTAGACAGTGCTTGATATTTCAGCTGTGTTCACCCAGCTCCCATTGTCACCACAAAGAAAGCAGAGGGTGGAGATTTGGGGAAGCGCGCGAGAGTCTCCACTCCTGAATAGTAAGTCAGTGCAGGAAAGCTGACCTGCTGCAGTCAACATTCAAGGAGGTTTTGATTCTGTCAAAGGGTGCCATGGGGTCAGGAGAGAGACAGATGCCAGCCAGACCTAGAAGCCCAGTCTTTGATGTGAAATTGTTCGCTATAGATTAAGAAGCAAGCATAAATAAGCCTATGCTTACCTTGCTCCTTGGGTAATCCAACACAGGGAGAAGGGCAAGCTGTATCCCAGATTTAAGGGTCAGTCCTAATTTCAGACAGTCTGTCTGCCTGTCAAACCAGATGAGCCATTTTATTAGAAAGCCATTATGTACCAACTTCCTTTGGGGGAGGGGGCGAGGATCACAGCTCTCCAGTGGTGGGAGTAGGAGGCCCAGCCCCACTGCTGGAATTGAACCTCCGTCCCAGTGGGCCGCAGTCCCGCACACAACCACTACGCCACCGGGGCTCAGCCCGAGGAGTTGGTTTTTTTTGTTTGTTTGTTTTTTCCAAATTCCATTTTTTAAAGTGTCTTCTGAGTTGAGCATTTCTGTAAAGTGATTACATCTATTTCTCTGAAATGTTTCATGTAGAGTGTAATTTTTATTGGATCTGCCTTTAGAGGGCTGGCTTCTTCGGTTGGTTGGAGACTCTTCCAGATCACTGTTCTAGGGAAGAGGGAGGGGAGAGTGAAGAGGGACAGCTGAAGGGGGTCCAAGGGTTTTGCTTGCTGTTGATGGTGCAGCATTTTCACAACATGAAATCCTCCGCTGAGAGATGGATGCTGGCTGCACACGAAGGTGCCGTGACCAGACTTGAACCCAGGCCTGGGAATTCTACCACTGAGCCTCCAGTGCCCTCAGGAGTTGCTGTTTGGGGAGAGGAAAGATATTTGGAAATGGATAATGGAGTCAGGAGAGAAGCAAGGCAAAAATGTAATTCTTGTCCCTGAAGTGTACCTTAAAAATGGTTAAGATGGCAAATGTTGTCTTACATCAATTATATGATAAATATTTTTAAGTTATTTTATTTTTTTGTTAAAGAAAAGAAATCTGTGCAATAAGAGTTTCCCTCAAGTGCTCTGCCATCTCAACTGTTCTGGGCCCCCGTGAAGCGAGCTTGTCCTGAGAGCACCCCACAGGGTGACAGTGTGACAGCCAGGGACCCCAGTGCTCAGACAGGAGGGTGGGTGAGAGCATCCAGAAACTGGCTCCCTGAAGTCAAAGCAACACATCTGCTTATGATAATTAAATGAATGCCAGTTGAGGCATTTTCAGTGTGCTGATTGAAGCAAGTGCCATAAACACAGTGCTCTCCAAGAATCAGAGAAATTAGAAATGGAAAGATGGCCTCCCAGGCCCTTGCCACCCACTCTGTCAAGCTTCTTGGTGGGGGAGACTTGTTCAGAATGGAAAGCTAAGCTCTTGTTTGCAGGGCTGCCTCTATTCCTAGAGGTTTTTAACTTGGAAGCCTCATCTGTCCAATGGGAAGTTCACATTTGCCCCTGCTCTGCTCTGAGGTGACCTGTGTGTCAAGATCCTGTGTGTGACCTTGTAGTTGTTGGCTTCTTTATATGCACAGCCATTGCAATGATGCCAAATGCAGGAAGATCACAGGCCAGTGGATGGGAAGTCCTGTGGATTCAGTGGCAGAGGATGGGTCTCCCAGACTCTGGCTTTCCTCAGCTTGGCTCCAGAGAGAGTGTGTCCAGCCTCTAGGAAGGAAGAGAGGAAGTCCCAGAATCCTCATGAGCAGGCCATCCCCACAAGGAGGGATTATCAGGCTGCGACGTGTTTGACAGGCTAGACTTCAACCCTTCATTCTTTCATCAAGTTGACACAAATTGTGTAACCACCAGTGGTGGTAAGTAAAAGGGAAAAAAATGGAAGATACAAGTAGATTAATAGCAAGAGCTCAGCCCATTTATTTTGGACAACAGACACTTATTTAGTAACAAAAATCAAATTCTGCAGATGTGTTTTAAATACTTCTTAATCTACTGACAAGTTTCTGTGCATGTGGCACCGTCCGTTAAGGCTCTTAGCTACTAACCTAAAGCTTGGATGTTTGGATCTGCCCAGAGGAGTCTCAGAATAAAGACGTAGCAATTACTCCTGGCAACTCAGTTATTGGAAATCCTGTGTAGCACAGCTCTCCACACACACACACACACACACACACACACACACACCACCTACAGTCATGAGGAGTTGGCATCAACTCTGTGGCAAGGGACACGGGTACTGCATGTGGACTCTGAAATCTGGTGTGTCTTTAAGTTGAGTTCCAGTGTTCCTACCTATGAGACCATTGGCAACTGTGAGCATCATTTTCCTGTTGGTATCATGAATGACTCATCAGGCTGCTATTTGGGGGGTTTGTTTGATGAGGTGAGAATGTAAATAAAGTCCATGGGAGATTAAATGTGAAGAATGGATGTGAAAACACCTAGACCGATGCCTTCATGAACATAGCTTTATTTTTTTTATCCACCTTCCTCACTCCTTTTCCCCAGCCTTCTTTCTCTTTCACATTCCTTCCTTTATTTCCTTCTTTCTTCCTTTTTTCCTCCCTTGTTTGCACGTCCTCCCTCCCTTTCTTTCTCTCATCCCCCTCCTCCCCTTCCCCTTTTCTCTCTCTGTCTTTTTGAAAATAAGGAAGTTTCCTGGAAACCCTCCTCGTGCTGTTTCATTGGTGAGGTAGGTAGACAGTAATCTCTGGGAAGGAGAACATTTTAAATTATGAAAAGTTTGTGAGTCTTTTCATGCACAGAAGGGACACTCTCAAGATGAGGAGTGACTCAAAAAGTCGCTCGATGAGTCTTTTAAATTCTATTAAATTATCTAGCTGTGCTTTCGTTGCCTGTGCATAGAATTAACAAGTTATACTAACTGAGTCCCTCCCCTACACTGGAATTCCCAACGAGAATTGGGAATTGAGAAGAGAATGCCAGAGCATGGAGCTGAGGAGACACGAGTTAGACAACAGACATGATAAACTCAATCCTCCTTTACTCTCTGAAGTCCCTGGTCTGCCTGTGTGGGCTGAATGAAATGTCTGCAGATGACTATCCAGGCAAATGATGAGCAGCAGGAACCAGGGCCAAGCCCATCTACTTCTGAAAAGCCAGCTATTTGAAATCTTAAGGAGCACAGCTCTCTCTCTCTCTCTCTCTCTCTCTCTCTCTCTCTCTCTCTCTCTCTGTCTCTCTCTCTGTCTCTCTGTCTCTCTCTCTGTCTCTCTCTCTCTCTCTCTCACACACACACACACACAGTCACTAGAAGTTTCTGTTGATTATGTGGCAAGTGGTAAGCGTACTAGAAAGACTGTGGACTGTGAAGCCAGCTGTGCCTTTACATTGAGTGGATAGGACTTTTTTCAGACCCAGCCATGTCTGCCTCTCCAGGAAGCCTTTCCTGATGGTCCCTCAATGGGGATGAGACACATCTCCTTCCTTCCCAATGCTCCTTGTATTGACTTAGCTCTCTGCCTCCTTCTCTGTCATCCTGACTGTCTTAGGTCAAGGGAGCCTGACTTATGTTGATGCTATGTACAAGGGCCTTCAAAAGGAAATGAAAAGAAAAGAGGACTTTCCCAAGAATGGTTTATAACAGAATGGAATGTTGCCTCATCCTGTGCTGTCTTCATGATGGTTGGTATGTTTGGGACCAATGGAGGGATTGAGCAGCCCGTCACCAGCTGTGGCCATTTGCATGTCCAAGCCCATGTTATACTATGAACTTCTCAAGGTTCTGTAGCACAAGGCCTGGGAGCAACAACTGGCACGTGGTGGGGGCCTATCAAGTAGAGGTTCAGTGAGTAAATGAAGGTACAGTATTGGTCACGAGAGAACTGGATTGGTTCATGGTAGGGGAAGAAGTAGAAGGAGATGGGTGGCATGGCATGTGGCATACAGCCAGGATTCCAGGCCAGAGCCAGGTGAGCAGGGGACCAGGCCACGCCCTCAGGCCCTCCTGCTGGTGGTTGGTATTGAGCTGCTGAGCTTCGTGGGGGCCTGGCACGAGAAACTGTGTGTCCCGGGTTCTGGACTCAGGCATTTTGAGTTTCACTACTGTCTCTGCAGGAGCCCTGCCTGGTGGCGTGGCGGTTGCCAGGTGGGCTGTGATGTGCATGCTCTGCAGTTTGAAACCTTCAGCAGCTCTGATGCGCTGGGGGTGGATGGTGGAGACTGCGCTTTCTACTCCCGTCAATAGTGACGGTCGGTCTTGGAACTCCACCGGGGTCACTGTGCGTCGGCATCAAGGACGGCAGCAAGTTCGGTTTGACTGCTACCTCTGCAGTCCCGGACCTTTGGGACTTACAGTTTCACTTTTGGGTGTGTCTCACTTGTTCTGTGCATAAGAAGGGAATAATAAGACGACCTGGATCCCCAGGGTGAGGGTGAGGTTTAAATTACTTGCTATATTAAATATAGAACAGAGCGCTTACCTTGGAGCCGAGTGCTTGGCACAGAGTAAATGCTATATGGATATTCATGAGTCTCATTGTGATTGTTGTTATTATCATTGCCAGAGGGTCGCTTAGCCCACAGCTCCTCACAGGGATGTGGGATGAGGGGAAAGAAAAAGCTGTCGGTCCCCATGGCTCCAATTTCAGCCCCACCAAAGGCAGGCCTTCAAGTGGCACCATGCCACTAGCGAGGTGTGCACACCGCAGGACGAAGAATCATTGAAGATGAAAAGGGAAGCATCTTCCCAAAGAGAAGCCTTAGAAGGGTAGGAAAGGAGGAGGAATGGAAGCAGGAAGCACCGGGACAGAATGAGATCGATGAGGGTCCATTGAGGGGAGCGCAATCGATGAGATGAAAACGTGTGTGTGAACTGTTGAATGCAGAACTGATGATCTGTGCTGTTAGCCTGGAGCCCCATCACAATGAAACGTCTCCACGAATCAAGGGGTTCTGGTCTCTGTCCAGTGTACTGTAGATGCTACTTCTTGGGTTAGGAGTGACCATCTGAACACTGAATCTTGACATGCCATTGAGAAATGCCCTACCTTCCAGTTTTTGAGGACCCGGTGATAAGTTACCACACCAACTATGATTGACTCTTAAAGAAGATGGGTTTGGGATATGTTTGCTGATATGTTTGTATCAACCCAGAGTCCTTGTAGCTTTGGGAATCAGGAAAAGAGTAAAGATCTTTCTTTTTCTGCCTTTACAGTCTCTCTCCTGGGGTCTCAGACCCAATGGGAGTGAAAGGATGTGAATAGGGGTCTTATTATTAAATTATTTATTATTATTTATTATTATTATTACTAAATTATTTAATTAATTAAATTAAAAACTGCTGGTTTTAATTTTACCACATGCCCAACAGAGTCCCTGAGCAGTACAAAGGCTAACATGTTCAGCTGTGAACAGAAAGGCCGAAGGTTCAAGCATACCTAGAGGTATCTTGGAAAAAAGACCTGGTGATCTACTTCTGGAAGGCCAGCCATAGAAATCCCTTGGGTTCATAGTTCTACTCTGACACACACACGGGGTTACTTGGAGCAGCTAGTAGAGAAGGCACTATTCTTATTACTAATATTAGCCTACTTACTCCTCCAAACAACCCTACGAAGCAGAGGCTCAGAGAGGGTAAGCAGTATGGCCGATGTCACACAGCAGCAGGGGTATGTCCAGAATGCTAATCCAGGAGTCTGCTCCCAGCTTCCCCTTCTTGCCCACTAGATATCTCTATGCTGCCCAGGAGGCAGTCTCCCATCCAGAGCAGAATTGCCAGCCTGGAAGAGAAGGATACGCACACAGAACCCGCCAGATCCCAGGGCTGATTCAAGATAATGAATCAGCTTTGCAAGGGAGATTTTGTAATTCACAGAACAAGCTGAGAAGCCACAGGGACAACACATGAGGGCACGTGAGAGAGATTTATACTTTAACTCAAGGTCCCTCTGCTGCCTTTCTGTTGCCTCTCAAATACCCCCCAATTTATGAGCAGGCTAACTTCCATCTTCAGTGGGGTAGAAGTGCAGCCCAGGGGCCTCTCCCCCTTCTCCAGTAAACAGAGGAAGCCCCAGAGAGCCCCCTGGATGTCAGGAAACCAGGTTCTGTGCAGGATGGTAGAAGGCCTTCACAATTGGACAGGCTTTCCCTTCCCCTGATAGAAATAAATGTTGATAACTCAATGATGATGAAAACATTGAGAAGTGCTAAGCACAGCATGTTTAGTTACAAAAGTCAGGAATAATTGCTCCAGCCTTGCTGCTATGAAAACCAGTTGTTGAGTCCAGGATAATTCTAGTAGGAAATTGGCATTTGGGGATTAATTGTTTAGAATGTAATGGCTGCTACAACCCAAACTAATAAGAACAGACGGCAGTTTCCAATTTCAATTTTCTGGAATGAAATAGGATTTGCCAGATAGGTTGGCACAAAAAAAAAAGAAGAGGGAAAGGGTTTTTGCCTTCATTTTCTTCTCCCTTTTCTTTGGACTTCAATATTGGTTGGGTGAAAAGCATTTTGCAAAGTCAGCTTCTGCAAAGACTAGGCAAAAGTCTGGGCAGATGCCCCAGAAAAACTCCCAATTGATTGCTAGAGGTCTGACTGCTCTCTTCACAGTGTGCCTAAGCAGAGGGTTGTGAGTCACCCCGAGATGGGGAAAGAGCATCAGCCTTGGACATGGAGAGAGGCCCTGCTCAGCTGCCCCCCAGCTTTGACCTTCAGCAGACTACCACCCCCCTTCCTAGTCTGTCCCCACCAGCAAAACTGCCATGGATAGTCATCTTTACCCTGCCCGCCTCGGTGGCTAATGAGAAAATAGCTCACAGAGTGCTCAGAAGTCTTTAAATCACACTGTGGAAGAGAGTATTATTTGGATAAATGATCCATACTCTCATCCTTTTTTGTTTGTTTGCTTGGCCCTGTGTGGTTCTAAAAAGGGCTTCAAGTGATCTTCTTACTATTTTCCCAAATTTTAGTATATTATGAGCCTCATGGGAAATAAGTGCCACGATACATCATGCTGCAATACCAGGACAGACAGTTTTATACTAAGTGGACGATAGCCAGATGGTCCAAAGAAACTAAGTGATTCATTTTAAGGGAGCCTGAAGGAACCAATAGAATCAGGGACTGTCAAGCCTCAAGCTGTATCCTGGCCACACCTTCAGATAGCTCTGAGCACTATAGCTGAGGGAAGGGAGAGTGGGGAAGAAGATGGAGGAGCTCATTTTGTGGGTTTCTTCCACCAGCACGTGTCTATTCTTCCACCAGCATAGTAGTTCCATAATGGAGAGCTTAAAAGGGATCTTAGAAGATGCCAAGGATCCCTGGTGGTTCAGTGGTTTATACTTTGGGCTGCTCACCTTCAAGGTCAGTAGTTCTTATGCACCAGTTGCTCCTGGGGAGAAAGATAAGGCTCTGCTTAATAGAGGTTCACAGCCTTGGAAACCACAGGGATCAGTTCTACTTTGTTCTGTCGTCAGACTTGACTTGCCCTGCTTTGGTACCTCGTGTAGGTTGCTGTGGAACCAAGTCCAATTCGTGGTGACCTTGTGTCAGAGCAGACCCCTGCTTGACAGCTTTTTCAGTGGTTCATTTCTTAGAAGTATATGACCTGACCTTTCTCCTGTAACATCTCTGGATAAACTTGAATCCTCGACAGCCTGGTGCGCAGCTGCAGTTTGCGTCATCCAGAGCTTGCGCACTGCATGGAAAGGATCTTAGGCTCTTCACTAGTTTCCCAATCTTTATCCAGTTTTTTTCCCATCTCCACCCCTGTTTTTTTAGCAGGCCTTTATAATAGGACAGGATTCCTGGAATTGTTTCCATTAACTGGAAGGCCATATGGGATCATTGCAAGCTGAAAGCAACTCCAGGACAAACCAATAACAGCCTCATTAAATTCCCACTAAGAGATGAGGCCCCACCAGATAGAGTTTGCAGAATGCTAGAGATCAGGCTGATTTTGTATGAGGATTTGGAGTTGGTGATAAAGGCAGATTCCTTGAACAGGCCTACAAGATTGGACACAGGTTGTTTCTTGCTAGTCTGGCCAGCCTGACTACGTGCACCTCCCCTGACCCTGTAAGTGCTAGTCACTCTGGCTGCTTCCTGCCATCTTATTCTGTTCTCCCTTGGGCCTTTGGTCTACTCCTCCTTCCCCCCAAGCTAAACATTTTCAGGACACCCAGGCTAAGTTGAACACTGTGACTTTCTGACCACAGCATCTCGATAGGGCGATGTTAGACACCCCCATGAGGAGTGCATGCTGTAAGAACACCACTGTAGGCCATCTGAGGGTGCCAAAAGTTAAGTGCTCAGCCACTAGCCCCAAACTTCAGTTGTTAAGTCCACCAGAGGCACCTCATTTCTTTCTCTAAAGGTCTGGTTATCTCCTTCCAAAAGATCACCGCTATCGAAAGCCCTATGGTGTGTAATTCTACTCTGATATCCCTGGGGTCACCATGGGTTGGAATAAACTCAACAGCAATGTGTTGGTTTTTTTTTTGTTTTTTTTTTGCCAGGATAGGCTGTCAATAATCAAAACATGCTAACAAATGAATTACTTCACCTTTTCCCCTCCTACCTCCATCACCTTTATCCCATTATCCATTACCAGTAGCACTGACAACCATCTGCAATCATTTAAAAGATTCTTTGTGTGTGTGTGATTTGCTTGACTTCTCGTGAGAGTAGAGAGCAGTGGCTTTTTCATGTCTTGTTCACTGTGTCCAGTGCAGTCTCTGATAAGACACTGATAAGTAGCTCTTCACTGACTTTTGTATGGATTATCTTCAGGGGTTTCTGGGTGGTGCAAGTGGCTAACTGCTTAACTATGAACTGCAAGCTTGGAGGTTTAAGCACACCCAGAGGTATTTTGGAATAAATCAGTCATTGAAAACTCTGTGGAATGAAACAGAAAAACAATAGAAAGAGCAACAGGGCAAGAAGTTCAATCTTTGAAAGATTGAATAAAATCAACAAACTACTGGAAAATCTAACAAAGTATATGAAAGTAATAAAGTAACAAATAACAGAATATTGAGGAAAACTGTACTTCCACAAATTTAAAACTTATAAGAAGTGAACACATTTCTAAAAGCACATTACCTACCTAAACTAACAGTGACTGAAGTAGGAAATCTGAACAGATTTGTAACAAAAGAAAAATGATCAGGTCACTACCCCCCATCTCTGCCCCTAATAATAATAATAATAAAGATCCATACAGCTTCTGAAATCTGCCCAACATTCTGAAAAGAGCTGACACCACTTCTCCTCAAGCTATTCCAGAGTAAAGAAAAAGATAAGAAACTCCCAAATCCATTGATGAGCAAAGTCCTGATACTGAAACCAGGTAAATACATCTTTAAAAAAGAAAATTGAAGAGCAATTTCTCTCATGACCATAGATGCCAAAAATTTCAACCAAGTAATAGCCAACAAAATAAAATAATATATCCAAATATCATGCCACATATGTAAGGATGGTTTGACATTACAAAAGGAATCAAAACCTTCCACCACAAATAAAGGAAAACAGCCATGTGATCATATCAATTGGCACAGAAAAGACCTTTGACAATATTCCATATCCATTCCTGATTTTTTTTTTAAATTCAACAAAGTTAGAGTAGATAGGACATTCTTCAACATAACTAAGGCCAAAACCAAAAGACAATGTTACTCTCAATGGAGAGAAGCTGAAAGATTTTCCTTTCTGTATGGAAACCAGGTAAGGATATCCTTTATCACTACTCCTTTCTTGTGTCAGAGCTACAAGGCAAGAAAGAAAAATTAAAGGCACAAAACTGACAAAGATATATTTCCAGGTAATATAATTATATACTTAGAAAATTATAATGACAGCAATAAAATTGTTGAAGGTAATTCAAAGTTCCAGCAATTTGGAAGGGCGCAAGATCAACATATAAAAATCAAGGAGATTCCTTTGCACTAAGAAAGGGAGCTCTGAATAGAAAATCAAGAAAATAATATGACTTACAGTGGCTACCTCAAAGATGAAACACTACACCTAGGAATAAATTTAACCAGAGAATGAAAAGGCATAAAACTATAAAACTATAGAAAATTACTACAAGAAGCCAAAAGAGACCTACAAAAATGGAGGCCTGTTCCCTGTGCATGACTAAGAAGACAGCCTTGTGAAAATATCAATACCCAAACTTATCTACAGATATCATGCGATCCAATTCTATATCAAAACATCATTACTTAAAGAGATGGAAATATGAAGCATCAACTTCATATGGAAAGAAACCCCAATAAGCAAAGAACTACTAAAGAAGAACAGAGTAGATAAATGGCCTCACACATCGCAATATTAAAATAGCCTGTAATTTTACAATGAGAGACATATAAAAAAACCCAATAACTCATTGTCCATTTTGATTCATGGAGACCTTTTAAGGCGTCAGAAAACTGCCCCAATGAGCTTCCAAAGAGGAAGCTCTTTGTCAGAAGCAGAAAGTTTCCTCTTTGTCCTGTGGAGCAGCTAATAGGCTTGAACCGCCACTTTGACGATTTGCAGTCCAGTAAGTAACCCTCGATGTCAGTGGATATCCTTTGACAGACACATGACCCAATGGAAAAGAACTGAGAACGCAAAGGTGAACCCATCCACCTACACACAGATATCTTTGACAAAGGATCTCCTAACCACATTAGATGGGAAAGACAGTCCTTTGAACAAATGGCACTGGCAAAACTGGATATCCAGTTAGAGAAAAAAATGTCCCATAGCTCACACTGTATGCCCCCCAAGAAAACCCTGAAGATGGATCAATGACCTAAACATAAAATGTGTAACTATAAAAATCATCAATGAAAAAAATAGGGGAAGACATGGCCTAAGTAACCCAACAAACACAACACAAACCACTCAAGCAGCAGAAGACTGACAAGATCCCTGGAACCACTTACACTGAGCCAGAATCAATTTGACAGCAGTGAGTGGTGTGGGTTTCATTTTGTCTTTTAGTGTAACAAAAGATTTCATCAAAAGGAGGCTACAGACTGAGGATAATTTTGGACAAAGGACAATCCTCGAAAATTTCAACAGCTTGACAACAAATAGATAAATGATTCAATTTTTAAATGGATAGAAGATGTGAACAGACACTTCACCGAAGAAGACATTCAGCCATCCAATAGACATATGAAGAAATGCCTACAATCATTAGCCATTCCCAAAGCCAAGCTCACTGCCAACAAGTAAATTCCAGCTGATGGCGATCCTGTTGGGCAGTGTAGAATGACCCCTGTGGGTTTCTGAGACTAGCGCTCTTTAGGGGATAGAGAGACTTAGCTTTCTCCCGTAGAGTGGCTGCTGGTCTCAAACTGCAGCCCAACACATAATGGCTATGCCATCGAGGCTTCTATTAGAAAGTTCCAAATCAAAATAGCAACAAGACAACATTTCATCCCAGCATTAATAACAAAGTTAAGAAAGGAAGGAAGGAAGAAAAGGAATCCTAGTGAAGTTTTGGAAAGGCTTGAATCTTTTTTTAAGTTTGTGTAACATGTTCTCTTCGTTGTTGTTTTTTAATCATTGTATGGGGGTTGTACCACACATATCACAATCCATACGTGCATCCATTGTGTCAAGCACATATGCACATTTATTGCCCTCCTCATTTGGAAAACATTTGCTTTCTACATGAGCCCTCAGTATCAAGGACTTGAATCTTTGTGCATTACTGGTGACACTGTAAAATGGATACTAATGTGTCATTTATATTACTTTCTGATGCCTCTACCTGATATAAATCTTAGAGAAATAGCAGCCAGAACATGAATAGATATATGAATACCCATGTTCAGTGCTGTACTATTCACAATACCAAAAAAGATGAATACAATGCCCATCAGTGGAAGAACATAAATAAATCTGGTAGATCTGCACAAGGATACACTCAGCAGTGTTACAGAACAAGGATGAATCTGGAGGACATTATGCTAAGTGAAATTAGTCAAGGTTAAAGGGACAAAAGTGTATAAGAGCATTGTATTAGGCTTAATTCTTTAGAGAAGAAAAATTCTATTCTTAGAAAAATTTGTATCAAGTAAATGGCTTACACAATTGTAGGAGCAGGAACGCACTGTCCTACTCCCCACAGGTTGATGGCTGAGGATGAATCCAAGATCAGCATTTAAGCTTATGACTAGCGGAGATGAATGACTCAAGGTTGGCAGGACAGATGGCAGGTTGATGCCTCTTAGCATCAAGTCCAAAGGACCGGAAGTCAATGACCCAGATGCCGGAGACAGACCCAACCAAAAGTAAGCAAGCTTCTCGATGGCATCTTGATATAGGAAGTAGGCCACACCCCTGAGGAAAGCTTTCCATTGCATCAAGGCTGTGACCTTCCAGTAATGTCCGAGCCTCTGCATTCCTCAGTTCTTGCCCTACTCACAAGATTTCAGTTGAGAGACAAAATTCAGAAAAGAAACAGAGAAAAGAGTTAAAGAAAAAGGGTGAATTTATTGAAGAGGATACTTTGGAAAAGAAGTCGGAAACACCCTTAAATGGAAAACTTACTGTCATCCTGTTGCTGCAAACCCAGAACCACCCTCCAGACCATGGTAGAACTGCCTTGGCGAGTTTCTAAGACTTTAACGCTTTACAGGACTAAGAAGCTGCCTCTTGTTCCCAGGAAAAAACTGCCTTCAAACTGCTGGCTTTCCAATTAACAGCCCCACACTTAACCCACTATGCTACAGCGCTCCTCAGCTAGTGTAGAAGGTCTGCTAAAATGTAATAGAGTCAAACTGTTTAGCCAGCTAACAGAGGATCTCCCAGCATTGACTGCTTTCCTGGAAGGTCTTCAGCTATTGGCTGCTTCTCTGTACTGTATGAGGGGGTATTCCCCCCAAACAGAATCTTTTTTCAAAGATAAGTATTTAATTTTTTTTAAAAAAACAACCATACCACCTTCAAAGTACTCTCCATTACACTTAATACATTTGTCAACTCTGCAATGACATTCTTGGAAACATTTTTAAACTCAATTCTTTGGATGGCTGACAGCACCTCCCATGTTTTTCTTTTTACCTCTTTGCTGTTTTTCATGTCCCTTTTCATTCATGTAAAGAAAAAAGAAGCCACATGAAGTAAGGTGAGTAAGGTGTGTGGGGTAAGAGAGGCATGCTGTTTTTTGCCAAAAACTGGCATACCACATGAGCAGGTATAGTCATGGTAGCAAAACCAGTCTCCCATCTGCCACAAGCAAGGCCTTTTTTGTCACACACTTTTATGCAATCTTTTCAGAACCTCTAAGTAGAAAGCTGATTAATAGCCTGATCTGGTGGAATGAACTCCAAATGCAGTACTTGAGTTGACATTTTCATCCATTTGAGAAGTTGATAGACAACCAGAAAGAAACCGGTTTGTCATCAATCGACATTTCACCTTTTTTGAAATGAGAAAAACACTTGAGTTTTTCCCATAGCGCTGTCCTTATAAGCGCTTTGTGTTGTGTGTGTTCAGTTTCTGTTGCATTTTTCCACACAGTCATTTCTTAAATCAGTCATTACAAAAAAAAAAATGAGGTTTGAGTGAAACTGCTTTTAGGAAAAAATTCACTATGACCAAGAGAACCTTCCCTGGTGACGCCACTGGGTGCACTCAGAGCTAGTTCCTCTTGTGTAGCGATAAAAATACCTACTATGAAAAGATCCACTCTGTCCAGTGCGATTCAGGTTTTGAGAGGGTACCCCCTCATTTCTCCTCCATTTTCCTCGTATGTATCTCCCTGCATGTTGGCACCCCAGACTTCATGCTGTGCCCTTGTCTCTAGAACCCAAACCCGGGTCTACTTAGTGGTTGTAAGGGTAGTGTGAACATCCCATCCTTCTCCACCCAGCCTTTTCACTATTTCTGATCTCTTTGGTGGAGCCCTGGTACTGTAGTGGCTAAGCATTAGGCTGTGATCCGAAAGGTCAGTAGTTTGAAACCACCAGTCACTCTGAGGGAGAAAGACAGGACTTTCTACTCCCATAAACCATCACAGTCTCAGAAACAGAGTGGATCTACCCTACCCTATAGGCCCACTATGATTTGGCATCGTCTCAACGGCAGTGAAATTTTTGTTCTCGCCCAGTGAATGGGGAAATTTGGGGCTTTTTGGTCTCATCCCTTAATGAGGAAGTATGTCTTATCAGCCCTTCACTTTCTTTTGTGCTGAAGAGAGATGTGAAGAAACAGGTCTCCCCCGCTCATTGGTGTTACGATTTCTGTCAGATTCCTGTCATCATCTCTACTCCCTTTGACCACCTCTATCTAGCTAACAATGACGTAGTGCACAAGACTTTCTTTTACAGTCTACTGTGGTAAATAGTGACTTAAATGCTTCTGAGTCGTCATCTCAAGTACAATTATTGGCCCCTACTTGTCAGGCAGAAAGCACAATAATGAAAACCAAAAGGCATAGAAACAATTCATCCAATGGACTTCACAGACATCAGTCTTCGTGACTCTGGGACCAGAAGAACTAGGCGTCGCCAGGCTACCACTCCAAATGTTCTGATAGGAGGTCACATTAGGTGTGAACACTCTGGATAGAGGAGGAGAAAATGTGAGCTAAAGATCAAAATGAAAAGAATACAGCCTCACTGGTTGGATCGAGTCTGATGGGACCCCCAAGACTATGCCCCTTAATTACCGTTCAGGTTTGGAACTGAACTTATCGCCTTGACTCAACTTTCAGCCAAATGCTAGTAAGGGATGCACACCTTAGAGCGCTGGTTCTCGACCTTCCTAATGCCCTGATCCTTTCATGCAGGTCCTCACACTGCGGCAACCCCTGAACCATAAAATCATTTTCATTGCTACTTCATAACTGTAATTCTGCTACTGTTATGAACCAGACAAGCCCTGTGAAAGGGTCATCCGATGCCCAAAGAGGTTGCAACTCACGGGTTGAGAACCACTGCCTTAGAACAATCCATCATTTGAGATCAAAAGGGCAGCATTTGCTAGAGTGTTAGAGTCTACGACGCTATTCCGTGATTCACGTGCTTCTTGGCGTGGAAAGAATTCACTTGGCAGAGCAAAGAATTAAGTTGGAGTCAGTTTTTAATGTGTTAAAGTAGAGTCTTTGATAGTTCTAACAGAGAAGTATGGACCATCTCTGGGAAGCTCGGAGAAACGCGTGGTTATTAAGCTCTTGATCCCTTATACCTTCCTCTCTGAAGAGTCCCCTCCCACATCCGTTTCGAGAATGTGATTGTGTGTGTTTGTGGGTGATTAGTGGATGTGCTCAAGTGTGCATGTGACCTGTAACCTAATTGGTCCCTACCACTCAAGCCCAGGGTTTGAGTAAGTGTGTGTGTGTGTGTGAGATGTAACTGGTCCTCACAGTGCATGCACCCCCACCCCTACCCCCGCTAGTCTTTTATGCCTGATCTCTTAGGGAAATCCCCTTTTTTATGGACTTGGCTAGCTCGTCCTTGCTGACTGGTAGACCTGTGGGGAATAGCTTTCCTTACGCTTCTTTGCCTATCACAAAGACAAAATTCAGAAAGGTTAGGAGAGATAGAAGAACAGAGGCAGGAAATACAGGGGGGGAATAGGATGTGTGATGCTATATTGAGGGGATTGTTATCAATAAGATGGAACAAAGTGTGCATAGATTGTTATATGTGAAACTAATTTTCTCAGGAAATCTTCATCCAATTCACAGTTTTTAAAAAATAAATAAACAAGCAAACAAATATTTTATGGAACTCAGTTGTCCTTGGAGACACACAGGGCTGCCAACAATCAAAGCTGACTTGACCTCACCTGGATGTTTGTTTGGCTATTTGTTTCTATCACTTTCAGAATAATATATTTTAAAATGTCAATTTGCCCATGTGTTCCTTCTGCCTTAAGCCCCCAGTGGCTTCAGTATTGCTCAAAAGTGAGCAACTCCATGTTCCTCTTAGAGCACATACTCTGCAAGCACCATTCATGTCGTCTTTCTGCTAAGGCGCTTGCTCTAGGCGCTGTAGAGTTGGTTCTGACCTATGCAGCCACGTAGACAATAGCACAAAACACTACCTGGTCCTGTGCCATCTTTGCAATTGTTCCTGTTCCTGAGCCCATGGTTGCCGGCCAGTGTGTCAGTTGATCTGCTGAGGGCCATTCTCTTCTTCCCTGCCTCTTTCCTTTACCAAACATGATGTTCTTCTCCAAGGACTGATCTCCCCTGATAATAAGCCCAAAGTGTGTAAGATGCAGCCTCACCACCCTTGCCTTCAGAAACTTGCTAGTCATCCTTCTTCCAAGCCATATCTGTTTGCGCTTTTAGCCATCCGTGGTGTTTTCAACCTTCTCTGGCACCACAATTCAAATGCATGGATTCTTCTTCAGTCTTCTTTATTCAGTGTTCAACTTTCACATGAGTACTTGGTCCTCAAAGTAACATCCTTGCTTTTCGGCACTGTAAAGAGGTCTTATCCAGGAGGTTCACCCAATGCAACTTGCCTTTTAATCTCTTGACTGCTGCCACCATGAGTATTGACAGTGGATCCAGGCAAGATAAAGTTCGTGACAACTTCAGCCTTTTCTCCATTTATCATGATGTTAAGTTTTGGCCCAGTTTTGAGGATTTTGGTCTTCCTTGTAATGACTTGTAATCCATATTGAGGGCTACAATCCTTGACATTCATCAACAAGTGGTTCAATTCCTTCCCAATTTCAGCTTCAAGAGTGTGTCATCTGCATATTTCAGGTTGTTAATAAGCCTTCCTCTGATCCTGACACAGTTGAAGGTCTTGGCATAGTCAATAAAGCATATGTAAACATCTTTCTGTTATTCTGTCAAGATACATCTGGCATCAGAAGTGATATCCCCTGTTCCATGTCCTCTTCTAAATCTAGCCTGAACCTCTAGCAACATCTTGCCAATTTATTGCCGCAACACTTGTTGGCTGATCTTCAGCATATAATATCAATGATAGCTTAGAAGCACTGTAGATGTTGAAGGCTCACGCCATAAAGTATTCTTAAATCATGCTGCACCTGCGCCTGGCTAGTACTTTCTCCAACTTCAGGGCTACTGCCCTGAATGTGATCTTTTTCCAGGATCCTGACCTTCAGGCTCCTATGTAACTATTTATCATTAAAAAATATGTGAACTGACTAGACCAGTGGTTCTCCACCTTCCTAATGCTGCAACCCTTCAATACAGTTCCTCATGTTGTGGTGACCCCCAACCATAAAATTATTTCCGTTGCTACTTCTTAACTGTAATTTTGTAACTGTTATGAATCATAATGTAAATATTTGATATGAAGGATGTATTTTATTCTCACAAATTGAACATAATTAAAGCATAGAAACTAATCATGAAATAATATGTAATTATATATTGTGAAATATCTATTACTAATTACAAATAAATGAAATTTTGTCTTGAGGCATGGTGTAGCATGGGTAACAGTCTTAATATAACAACAGTAAACTGCATTGCTACATTTTGCAACAGTATGTGTAAAAAGTCACTGTCTCTGTTCCTAAGACCGTCAGAAACATATGTTCTCTGATGGTCTTAAGCAACCCTGTGAAAGGGTTGTTTGACCCCCAAAGGGGTCTAGTCCTACAGGGTGAGAATGGATGTACTAGGTAAGGCTCACGGAGATGGGTATAAGTTTCATTCATTCAGGCACTCACTGATCTACGACAATCAAATGAGAGAATGAAGAAAGTTAGAATTACTCTTCGGTTCAGATACATGATCTCTGTAGACCCTTTCTACGACAACTGGACATTTTCCCATTGACTCTAGTTTCTGTAGGCCCCACTCTGGCTACCTGTGTTAGTCTGGGTAGACTAGAGAGACAAATTCATAGAAACATTCCTAGGTGTATAAGAAAGAAGTTTCTATACAAGAACAATCAACTATTGAGAAAACATCTCAGCCCAGTCCAGATCAAATTTATAAGTTTGATACCAGTCTATAATGTCCTCTTCAAACACATGAAACACATGCCTAATGCAGGAAAATCAGAGGCCAGTGGGTTGGAAGTTTTGTGTATCCAGCATCTCAGTGCTACCAGGGCTCTCCATGTGGTTCCTTCAGCTCCCAAAACTCTGGCTGCCTCCGGGTGGCTTCATATGACGTCTCCTCTGAAATGTCGCATAGGGACTGAGCCTTGTCAGTAGAGAGCCTCCGAAAGAGTGAGCAGAGAGTCTCCCACCTTCAAGGAGGAAATGTAGGTGTTCCCAGAATCCTCAGCAGAAGGCCATGCATGCCCACACAGAGGCCTCATTGGCTATGTCCTGATTGACTAGGGATGGCTACATTCCACCCCTACACTCTTAATCTTCAAATTGACAACAGATTATTTAACTACCACACTACCCTAAGGCTGTGTTCACCCAAAGGAAGAGGAATCTGTATTAGTGACAGGTTTTATTTCTTTTTATGCATGTTTTTTATTAAAAATCATTTTATTGGGGGCTCATACATCGTTTTTCACAATATATAAATAAACGTACTGTGCCAAGCACCTTCACATGTTCGTTGCTGTCATCATTCTCCAAACATCTGCCTTTCCCCTTGAGCCCTTGATATCCTTTCCCCTCTTCCCTTTTTCTCCCTTCCCCACCAACCCTCAATACTTTATAAAATATTATTGTTCTGTCATATCTTACACTGCCCAACCTCTCCCCCAACCAACTCCTTTGATGTCCGTCCTTCAAATAGGAGCTTATGTGTATATCCTTGCAGTTGGTTCTGCCTCTCTACCCCACCTTCTCTCCACCCTTCCAGCAGCTCCAGTCTCACCACTGGCCTGAAGGGGCTCATCCATCTTGGTTTCCCCATCTCTCCAGCTCAGTGAGTGGTTTTATTTCAAGGTTGCACTTCCTCTTCTAGATCATTCTCGATTCTGAAGCTTGGTTTTGGCTTGAAACAGACATCTTCATCTGCTAGATTGTCTATAACAAAGTAACACAAACTGGGTGTGCTCAAACAATAGAAATGTGTTTCCCTCGGCACTGGATGTTGGAATTCAAGGTTTTTACAGAACCACTTTCTCTTGGAAGGCTCTGGGCTAGGAAAAGATCCTTCCTTGTGTATTCAAGCTCCTGATAGTCCCAAGTGTCTCTTGGATTGTGACATTACTCAGTCTCTGCTTCTGGCTTCTCATGATAATCCACTTGCTGTGTTTGAGTCTCTTCTCTTCTTCTGAGGTCACCAATCGTAGTGCAGGAAGGACTACTCCAATGGCCTCATTTTCCCTTGATTGTAAGGGGCAGAAGTCTGATTTCTAAACAAGGTGACATTCACAGGTACTGGAGGTTAGGATTTTAGCATATTTGGGAGGCAGGGAGTACATTTCAACCCATAAACCGAAGGCTTTTTTTTTTCCAGTGGAGACCACAATGCAGAATTGGATACACAGACTGGCATGTGTGAGACCTCTCAGGTCTGGGATGGAGCCTACAATGAGAACAAAGGCAGCTGGGTTGCCCTCTGAGAGACTGGCTCCCTCCTCACCACCTTGTTCCAAAACCCTGAGAAGTCTGGAAACTCTTGTGAGCAAGGTTGGAAGGGAAATGTACTTCTGTCAACACTCAGTTGGTTTTGTTTATCACTCCAAAATATTTAGACAAATGGTCAGTGGACCTCCACGGTCCCTCACAGCCAAAGCCAGCCTGGTAAAGAATTGTGGAGTATAATGTTCACAAAGCAAAGGCCTCTGAAAACACTAAAAGATCATCCTTAGCCAACATGGAGATTTATAGAGTCATATAAGATATAAACTTATTAGCGGGTCTAAGAAACTCCTCCAACTTCTCTAAGGGAAAAAAAGTATAGGAAAGGAAATAAACAAAACCATTTTCCTCAAAATAGTTTGTGGAGGTAGATGACAAGGGCAGAGTGCTGACTAGGAAGGGGCCTGGGCGAACGTTCTAGGAGGTGGATGTGCTCTGTGTCCTCAGTGGATGCATATGTGCTGCCTGCACAGTGAGACTCACGCGCTTCAAACTCAAGCAGGCTTTGGAGTCTGTCACCTTTCACTTGTCAGTTCCACGCCCTTGAGGAAGTTACTTTGCCTGACTGAACTGTACTTGCAAAGTGGGCAAGACTTAAAAACAAACAAGTGAAAGCTACTCATAGCACTGTGGTAAAGAAGAAATGAATCGTGCTCAATCAGCAGTGGTTCTTTCTTATGTTAACCACAGCAGATGGCTGTTGTCTGGTGAACTCAGATTGGTGGCAACCCTGTGCCCAGCAGAACACAACGCTCTCCAGTCCTGTGCCCCCTCCACCATTGGTTGTGGATTGGACTACTGTGACTCATAGAGTTTCCGCTGATTGACTTTCAGAAGTAGATCACCAGGCCCTTCTTCATCACCTAGGTCTGGAGGGTCCAGCGAAATTTGTTTAGCATTCTAGCAACACATAAGTTCCCCCTGAAAAGCTCATCGAGTCACCGGCTATTTGTGTGGGAGTAAAAGTCAGATCTCCTACATGGAGGGTAAGCACCTGGTGACACTGTGAGGTTAGCCTGGATCTGCGAACTGCAGGGTTGGTGGTTCAAACCCACTAGCTGCTACACAGGAGAAAAATGAGACTATCCACTCCTGAGCAGGCGTGGGGGACTTTTTTACTGCCAAAGGTCACTTACTGATGGAAAGTTTAATCAACCCATCCTTAATAAGATGCCGAGAACAGCTTCTCATTGCTGAAGTATTGCTAGCTGGTCTCAGGCCTTATCCAGTCCAAATACCAGATCTTGTCCAACCCTGTTAAGAGAATTCAATCACGGAAACCCCTTATAGGCTGCCTATGTGTCTGTGGAGGAGCCCTGGTGGTGTAGTGGCTGTGCATTAGGCTGCTAATTACAAAATCAGCTGCTGCAAACCACCAGCCATGTCAAGGCAGAAAGACTCGGCTTTTCACTCCCATAAAGAGTCAGATTCTTGGCAACCCAGACAGAGAGTTCTGCCCTCCTAGTGCGCCTTTATGATCAGAATGGACTCAGTGACAGTGAGGTTGGGTTTGGGTTGTCATGAGTCTGTGAGTTAGGACTGATTCAATGGCATGGATTTGCATGGAAGGGGAGGACGCCACTGCCTCCCATTAACTATATTTGCTAATTGCTCCCAAGTGGATTCTGACTTAAGGCAACCCCGTGTGCTGCAGAGTAGAACTGCCCCGTAGGGTTTTGTTTGGGGGGCTTGGAGGTGGGGGTTATAATCTTTATGGAAACTACTAAGAAATGAATCGTATTAGAATTACATAATGATCAACTTAGAAAATTAACTACATACAGCATAAAAGCTTTTAAAATACTTTGACATTTAAATGTGAATTTTTTTTGGATGTGCTGTTTTCTAAATGCATAAATAAATAAAACTAGTGACTCTGTCCTGGACATGCCTGTCCTGTGACTTCCCTGTCAGTACTGCCCACGTCCACCAGCTAAATTATGAATGGCCCATGGGTCTGCCTACGTGTGACTTCCCTGCACAGTCAGCATGCTGGCTGTGCTTCACTGTGCTGCTCTCAATGTGACCAGAACATCATCCTCAAGGAGGTCCCAGCTCACCCGTAACATTGGCTGAAAACAACGCATGCTAGTCTGGTGATGGATGTCACCCTGGGTCCTCTAAAAAGGGTTGACCCTGGCTACATTTGATTCCATACAGTAATATCCCAGCTCTAATCTATGCCCACTCGGAAGTTCAGCTGGAGCTGAGAAGAGATTTTGATAGCTCTGATATTAGGCAAACAGGGATGGCAGTTTTTGTGCCTCCCAAAATATTCAGTGTCTTTTTTTATTCTCTTGCTACTTAATTGAGAATCAATTGTACTGTTCCCTCAATTCAGCTTCAAAATGCAAACCGGGCACTGTCACAGAGTGGTAGCAATTTCCAGGATTCTATTTATTCATTCACCAAGTCTTTCCAAAGTAGGGGAAAGGCATCTCAGGATTATAGTGCTGAAAAAAAAAAAAACAGAATTTCATGAGGTATATGCAGCAAAGAGAGATGAGGAATGCATCAAATCCCTGTCTGACCAAATCAAAAGACAATACATGGGTTTCTCTTTTTGTATAGAGTTGGTAGTGGTTTAGTCCTGATAACCCAAAATAAGTGGATTCTGACTCGTAGCAATCCTGCGGGGCAGGGCAGACCTCTCCCTGTGAGTTTCTGACATGAACTCTTCAGAGAAGTAGAAGCTTCCACTCTCTCCCACGGAGCAGCTCGTGGTTTTGAACTGTTGGCTTTGCAGTTAGCAACCCCACACGTTACCCACAGTGCTGCCGGGGTTTACAACGAAGAAGATGAGCACTTCCACCAAAAGTCTCCCTCCCCCTCCACGTACCTCTAGTCCACGAAACGTGACATTCTCAAGGCCTTCCAAAGGCCTCCCCACCAAGGGGACTGGATGTCGTTCTGTCGTGATCCATACATTGTCAATGAAGCATGGGGGGCATCGTGGTTACGCCACTAACTGCACAATCTGCAGTTTGAAACCACCCTCTGCTCTGTGGAAGAAAGCCCACCCCTGTCATCGAGTCCATAACCTTGTGATAGAGACTCCATAAGTCAGCATAGACTCCACGGCAGTGAGAGGCTTTAGAAGTCACCAGGCCTTTCTTCCTTGTCTGTCTTAGACTTACACTGAAACCTGCCCACCATGGGTGATTCTGCTGGTATCGATACTGGCATATAGTTTCCAGCATCCCAACCACACAGGAAACACCCATCTGACAGACTAATCTGGCCAGTCTGAGAGACAGGCTGAAAGAGGAGCCTGCACTGAGCATACATCTGAGCCAATAACCACAGGGTGCCTTATTGATCACATCTTGTTTCACCCCCACAATAACCAAGCAAAGTGGTTACTCTTGTTTTATGGTTGCAGAAGCTAAAGGTGAAAGAGTCTAAAGAATGGCCCAGAGTCACAAAGCCCTTAAGTGGATGAAGCATACAAAAGGAAAATATGCAGTCCCTTGGAAAAATATGCAGCCCCATGTGGTTGACTGCATAAAAAAGAAAGAAAGAAAGAAAGAATTATGAATTTCAAGACATTAATAAAGCTAAACTAGTTACCGTCAAATTGGTTGTGACTCAGGGGATTTGAATGCACGCCTTTCAGCTAGCTGGTGAGTGTGCTAATGATTCTCACCACTCAAAGAGTCTAAGACAGTGACAGCCAAACAAGAAGTCAAGGTCAGGACCTTCTAAGTGTAGGGCCCCTGTGAGCTCCAGAGGTCACACAGTATGAAACTGGCCCTGAGTGGAGGAGCTCCCCATCTTATGGAAGCAAAGAGGAGGGAGGAAGTCATCTTGTTGGAAAGATTGATGCTATTTCTCGTTAGCTTTCCTGATAGAGGTGGCGAGGAAGGAGATGGGAATGTCCCTTCAGAGAGCCTTGGGTATGGAAACAAGCCTGGTGACTGTGTTCCTGAACTAACTAGAACAAGATAAACCCAGAAAGTTCATATCTCCTGAGACCTCTGCAACTCAGGACAGTTCCGTAGTTCAAGCAATTACAGGTACAATCTAACTAGATTGTCATTCAATATTTTCCAGAACTCTCTAAATCAACAGACCCCATCTCAATCCCTGTGAGAGCTGTGTGACTTCCTGAGTCAGCTCTAGGCCTAGAGTGGACATGCCTGCAAAATTTCTTCATTTAGGAATATGCTTAGTTGAAAATAATTCAATGAGCAGGGGACAGTGGCTTAGGACAGTGGCTTAGCAAATAGAGGCTTATTTTTATCTACCAAAAAAGTCTCTGAGGAAATCATTTCTAACATCAGCTCAAGTGCATGAAATGTCATTGTTGGTACCCCTAAGATTTGGTTGCCCTTTTCCCCATGGTCACAAGATGCTTGCTGTGGCTACAGCCCTCTTGACTATAGTCAAAGCATGAGAACATGGAAGAGGAAAGGGTGGCACTGCTCCGTTTTCTAAAAAGCAGAATCTTTTCATAGAATCCACCCTAAAAAGATGGTGCATGAGTTCCACTGGGTCACACAGCCATACAGAACTCCCCAGAAGAGAAAACAGGAAGCACTGTTGAAATAGACTGTGGGTATCTGCCATAAGCAATTACAAAGTTCTGTTAGCCATAGAGAATGCTGATTGGCAGAAGAAACACGAGGATATCTGCTCCCAAAAAATTAATGGTCTCTGAAATCCCACACAGAGTCATTCTGAGTTGGAATCGACTGGAAGGAGGTGATTTTATTTTGTTTTGAGTTATCCCAGGAGTGCTGGGAATTGTGATAACTAGCACCCTAAATTGTGTCTACAACCCATGCCACTTCTCTTCAGGTCACGGAAGGCTCACACAGAAAATCTAGATCTTTCTGAACAAGTTCCACCTGTCCTGTGGGACAGGAAACTCCTGGAGGCAAATCTCTACCTGAATTTGAGAAAATCTATTTAGCTTTGTCTGCTGGGCTAGAAGCAGTGGTTGTGCTGTAGCCCATTAGTGTGTGCCAAAGCTTCAAAATGGACCTAAGAGTTCGTCATGGACATCCTGGAGAGGCTGGGAGAGCTTACAAAGAAGCTATTGATTGGTGGCTTTATTCATTCAAATATTTACTTAGAATCATTCAGAATCAACTCAGTGGTAATGAGGATACTATAGTAAAAGGAGCTCTGGTGTTGTGTTGGGCTGCTAATTGCAAGGTCAGTGATTCAAGCCCACTAATCACGCCAGGGAAAAAGAGAAAGCCGCCTACTCCCACAAAGTTTTACAGCCCAAAAAACCATAAGGAGAAGTCCTACTATGTGGGATAGGGTTACTGTGAGTCAAAGTCAATTCAATGATAGTGTTATTTTGAAGTATAGTGTTCGCGAAGAATATTGGTATACTGTAAACTTATAGGAGCACAAACAAATCTGTCTTGAAAGAAGTATAACAGGATGCTCCTTAGATTCAGGGATGGTGAGACCTCATCTCAAGTACTTTGGGCATGTTTTCAGGAGGGACCAGACCCTGAAAAAGGATTCATTCTTGGTAGAGAGCCGATGAAAGAGAGGAGAGCCCTCAATAAGCTGTGTTGACATAGTGACAGCAACAATGGACTTGAACGTAGCACAAATTGTGAAGATGATACCGAATCAGGCAGTGCTATTTCGTTTTGTTTTCTGTTGTACACAACAAGGTTGCTAGGAGTAGAAATGACTGAACTGGACATGACAACAGCAACATGTCTGGTCATAACAAGAGTCTTGGTGCTTCCATAGAATGTTAACCTCTCAGCTACTAACCAAAAGTTGGCAGTTCAATCCTTCCCAATGACTCCACTGGAGAAAGCTCTGGCGATCTGTTGCTGTACAAAAGATAGCGTAGGAAATGTTAGGGCGCAGTTGGACTCTGTTTCATAGGGCCACCCCAAGCTGGCCTGGCCTGGACAGCACCTAGCAATAACAATGTTACCAGATGACCAGGCATGGGAATGGAGTCCCTGGAAAGGCATTAGGGTTTAAGTTTAGATTATGTTAGTGAGACTTTGATGTTCCTCAATAGAATTTGAACCTTCTGTTCAAGAGAGCAGATAAAATTCCTGGCCAATACACCACATGTGCAACTGCCATCTATCTGCCAGTGGAGGTTTCATTCGGCTATGATGCTACACAGAATTCAGCAGGGGTTCCAGACTAAGACAAACTAAGAAGAATGGCTTGATGCTCTACTTCTGAAAATTAGCCATTGAAAATCCTATAGATCATAGGTCTGGGGGAACAGTTGCCTGTGTCTAAGCCTCAGCTCTCTTGAGGAGCAGAACCGGTGAAGCAGATATATAAGTACCAAGAGAGATTCACTTTAAGTAAACAACTCACCCAATTGTTGGGGCTGGTGAGTCCAAAATCCATGGGTCAAGTGCCAAACTGAATGGGTCTCCTGATTCGTGTGGCTTTGGGAGTTGACAAACCTCAAAACTGCAGGTTAGATGGCAGGCTGAAAAATTCCCCAAGAACCAGAGCTCAGCCGACAAAACAAGTTCAAGCTCACAAGAACATGAGTTCTTCCAGAACATTCATATATACTGAATGCTGGTTTCACCCCCAGTGATACTCCCCTCCCAGTTTTGCTGATTTTTTTCTGATTGCTCACATCAGAATAGAGAATAATTACATAATACCAGTCTAACCAAGTCAACACGTAGGATCATAATCTGATTTGCAATCCATAATAGGGGTGGTGTGGGGTTGGGCACTGTCTGTTTAGCTGTGCATGGAAAGCCTGTGAGCTGGGAGCAAACTCAATGCAGAGAAGACAGCATGTTCTCTTGTGTCACATGTTGTATATGTGTGTCCTTGGATCGACGGGAGTCTCAACGAATAAGATAAACAAGGTTCCTGATGTTATGGGGTTTCAAACTCTAGTTCAGGAAAGAAGATAACTATAAACAAACAAGCATATCAAATAATGTTAAGTGCTTGTCAGAGAGTTAAAGTAAGTTGCTGTAGGTGAGGTCATCCCTCGAGTCTCTCCAAGCAATGGCAGGTGAGCTCAGAAGTGAAGGAAAGGGCATCCCCAGAACCAAGTGGGCAAAGTTCAGAGAAAGGAAGGCATGGGCTGTGGTGTCAGAGGGAGGGGGCAGTGACCTGAGCAGGCTGAGCAAACCATGCCAAGGAATCTAGGTTTGAGTCTATATTAGTGGTTGGTTTTCAACCTTAGTAATGCTGCAATCCTTTAATACAGTTCCTCATGTTGGGGGGACACCTAACCATACAATTATTTCCATTGCTACATCATAACTGTAATTTTTCTACTGTTATGAATTGGGTGACCCCTGTGAAAGGGTCATGCAACCCCCAAGGGGATTGAGACTCACAGGTTGAGAACCGCTGGTCTACACGCTTTGGATAAGATTTAGCCTTTGGAGGAGGGCTGAATCTTAGGGGATGAGTTCCATACATGAGTGAGGAAGGACCCATGGTAACGACCATCTAAGGAGAACACAGAATATCATGGCCCACAGAGGCCCACACACGATGAAGCTGGCTGGCATAGGACATGACCTGGGCGACTGGGAGGTCTGCCTTGGTGAAGGGCCAGGCAACGTGGTCCCTGGTGGAAGAGTGATGTCAGCCTGAGACCTTCACGGCACCTAAGGAGTCCTCACCAAGAAGGGGCCTGGTGGAAAGCCGATTGGGTGGTGGATCTGGGAGAGAAGTCAGAAGTACAAGTGTGAGTGGTCCCTACCTGGCACCTTTCACTATAGGTGTGTAGTCTGGGTGTGCGTAATGCTTATTGAATGAACAGACAGATTATGAATATGTTGAGAACCTCAGGAAAGCAGCCAAAGGGAAAAATAGTGGCAGCCACAGAAACTTCGGCCCCTCTTGGAACTCCTTCCTCCTTAGATATGTTTTGTAAAAGCAAACCAGTTGAGAAAGAGCCGATCCCACCACATAGTGGCCTCATGAGTGTCAGTCTTCAGTGGCTGGTTTGAGGAAGCAGATTGCCAGGACTTTCCTCTGAGGCGCTTCTGTGTGGATTCGAAACACCGAGCTTTCTGTTAATAGCTGAACGTGACTAGTTGCATGGCCCAGGGACTCTGATAAAAGTCCCACTGCTGCGGTAGGTAGTTGCTGTCAACTCGCCTCTGATTAGGGGGAGGGGACCCCACAAGTTCAGAGGAGGACTGCCCCATGGGGTTTTCAGGACTCTGACTTTGTGGAAGCAGGTGGCCAGGGTTTTCTTCTGCAGCACCTCTGGTTGGGTTCAAACTACCAACCTTTCAGCTCGTCCTCTAGTGATTCACCACTCATGCCTCCTCGGATCTCCCATGAAAGACATTATCGACTTTCCCAGTTCTCTCCGACCATCCCGACCAGTGGGCAGGGAGCTGGGGAGAGGCTAGAGGACTGAGGAACAAAGGTAAATGGTGACTTCAGGCCGACCATCCTGAGACACTAAGCTCCTCTCAGCGCCACAGCTGGGAGCTGTGGGCCAACTCTCATGAAGCCCACCTCCCTCCTAAACGTTCTGGTGCGGAGCACGGTGAGAAGCACAGCTTTCCTGCCTTGTCTTCATCATCTAGATTCCATTTGTTCATGCGAGGCTCCCGGAGTTGAGATAATGATTTAAGAGCTCTAATTTTGTTACTTTCTGAAGGCTGCCTGACATTGAGGCTGATTGTAATGAGATTTGGGAAGGAGCTGGGCTCTTAGCTGGGGTCAATTCATCTTTCGGAGAAAGTGCTACCATCAAAACGCCCAGGAATTATTAGCACTTAGAGAAAAGCTGAAGAGACCTATTAATGCGAGACGTCAAGGGAGCTCTAAAATGTGAGGTGCAATTACCGTTCTTATTTATCTCCCCCTGCTTCATACTTAAGGGTGGAGAAGAGATGGGTAGGGAAGGTCTTGTGAAAAATCAATAAACATGTATTCGGCACCTGTAATCCTACCGTGCTGTCTTGCCTTTGTGGCGCATGTGTGCATTCAGGAACGTGAGCACACTGCACAAGGGTCAGTGGTCTCTTGGTTTGGCTTGGCTTGGCTCTTTCTGTCTGTCTGCTGGTCTTTCTTCCCTTTTCATTTTTCTTTTTGATAAATGAGGCCTCTGAGGCACAGAGAGGACAAATGACTTCTTTAGGAAATGGGTTTTTGAATGCCAGGTGACACCCATCTGCCATGGAATCTGAGCTAAGAGGCCCAAAGAAAATAAGCATTTGTTCACTCACTGAAAGTGGCTCTTGGTTCTGCCTACACTTTATACATTCCTAGGTTGGAATGGACCCACTGGTTCTGAGAGAAAAAGACCAGGGATCTCATAAAAAAGAACATGGGACTGGGCAATTCAACTCCCTTCTGTAGAGTCACTGTGAATCAGAATCTAGTCGATTTGAATAGCACAGAGATTTTTTTCTTATTTTTATCGAGGCTGTTACATCTCATCAGAATCCATACATTCATCCAGCGTGTCAAGAACATTTGCACGTCACCATCATCATTTTCAAGCATTCTCATCCCACTTAAGCCCCTGATAGTAGCTCCCCATTTCTTCCCCTTCCCTCCCTCCCAGACCCTTGATAAGTTATAGATTATTATTATTTTTCATATTTTGCATTGCCCTCTGTCACCCCTCACCCACTTTTCTATTATTTTTTCCCCTCAAAGAGGGTTATAGATCCATCCTTGTGATCAATTTCCCTTTTCTCCTCCCACCCTCCCCTAGTCCTCCTGGTATCTCTATTCACATGGTTGAACCTGAGGGGTTTATCTATCCCAGATTCCTTGTGTTTTGGGGCCTTTTCTATAGCAGTGTGCATGTTCTGGTCTAATCCGATTTATAAGGTAGAATTGAGGTCATGATGGTGGGGGGAGAAAGCAGCAAAGAACTAGAGGAAAGTTGTGTGTTTTCCCTGTAACCCCTCTGTGAGGGGATGTCCAATTGTCTTCAAAGGGGCATTGGATCTTCACTCCACTCTACCCCCCCCCCTTCACATTGGGTATGATTTTGTTTGGGGTCTTAGATGCCTGATACCTGATCTCATCTATACCTCATGATCACACAGACTGGTGTGCTTCTTCCTTGTGAGCTTTGCTGCTTCTCACCTAGATGGCTGCTTGTTTATAGTTTTTAAGACGCCAGTCACTATTCCTTTTGATAGCCGAGCACCATCAGCTTTCTTCACCACATTGGCTGACGTACCTATTTTGTCTTCAGCAATCCTGTCCGGAAGGTGAGCATCACAGAATGTCAGAAGCCCAATGCCCATCCACAACACAAGGAGATTTGGGGGTGGGGGGAGGGGAATCCCTGAAATCTGGGTCCTCTCCAAGAGATTCTGTTGAATTAGATGAGGCTGGACCCAAACGCTAGGTGGTACAAATGACTAAAACCCTAAAGGTTGGCAGTTTTGAATGCAGGTGTACTGCCGAAGAGAAGCTGTTGATCAGCTTTGGTAAGAATGATGATCAGGAAATCCCTGTGCAGCTGTCATACGCGGGGTTGTAATACGCGGGGTTGCCATAAGTCAGAACCAACTGGAATGGCAGTGGGTTGGGGTGGGGTGGGTTGGGTTTGGGCTCACTCAGTTTGTACTTACAAAGTTATGACAGAGAGAGGGAAGAATACAGCAAGTGGCAAATAGGTGGTATAGGTCATGATTATTGTTGACTATTTTTATTAGTATAGATTTATCATGTGTAATTAATAGCAATGCTTTTTCTTGATAGCAATAGGTAGATACCAGTTCAGCTGCCAGGCTTAACACATTTAATCCCACTAATCGCCCTTTGACGTGGGTGGCATTATCAGCACTTTCAGGAAGGTAGTTTGACATAAAGCGAACCAACACCAGCAAGTCTGTGCTGACTCAGAACAACTCTTTGTTTTTTTGGCATCACTGCTCTCCGGTGGTGGGAGTAGGAGGCCCAGCCCCACTGCTGGAATTGAACCTCCGTCCCAGTGGGCCGCAGTCCCGCGCACAACCACTATGCCACCGGGGCTCAGCCTCAGAACAACTCTAGGGATTCCTGAGACCGTAAAATCTCAACAAGAGCAGACAGACTCAACTCTCTCCCTGAGAGCATCTGGTGGGTTTGACTCACTGCCTCTGTGGTTAGCATGCACCAGAGCTCTTTCAAGTCACCCAACATCGTGGGACAAGTACAGGGTTTGGAAGGAAACTCATCCAATCCAAGTTCTGCTGCTTTCTATGTGTGTGATTCTGAACAAGTCACTTAAACTTCAGCAGTGCAGGCTCCCAGTGTGTTGGAACAATGGGTGTCATCACTGCCCAGAGCCTCTGCGTGGTGGTAACAGTTGACCTGCTCATCGACTAACCAAACAAGTTAGAAGTTAGAGTTTACCTGTGTGTAAATTGGAAGAAAGACTTGTGTGACCCCCTTCTGAGAGATCCCCCATGCAGATCCTGTGGAATGCAGGTCTGCTGTTGCACACATGTGCCTTCAGAGGTCAGAGGTCTCTTCAGGACAAATGCTTTCTAGTAATTGCCTGAGTTTGTAGGATTGCAGTGAAGAAGAAACGGGTTTGCGTGCATTTTTGAGCATCGGGGAACCAATGAAATGGGCTCTAAAGAATGGTCCCAGTGACACTGCAGAGGCCAGAACTGAGGCTCAGGGCCAGTCAGCAACCTGGCAACAGTCACAGGTCCTGCAGCCAACGCCTGCTTTGGTCAGTGCAATCCCCAGACCACAGGACCTGCAAGATCACACCATCAGATGAACACACTGGCCCCATTGCCCTTTTCCTGGGTGACCCTGCCTTACATTGTTGGCTGGAGTAGACCGGGCCAGGCTTGCCCAGTCTAGTGTTTCCTAGTGCTTGGGAGCGTGCCAGACAGCCCCAGCCCCCAGAGTTTACACGCAGATAATTGGAGAGTGTTGACGCTGGGAGGCATATCAATGGACGGTTTCAAGAAAGAAAATTGGAAAAATTCCGGCAACAGAATGAAACTTCAGGCTTCAAAAATCAGGGCTATAAAAAGAACTGCCTGGGAAAATAGGTCAGACACAGCTGGCCTTCAGCAGCCATGAGGAGCAGCGGAAAGAGCAGACCAAAAAAATGTTTTAAAAATCCAAAAGCTGCTGCCCCGGGTGGCCCGGACTATATGTTGGCATCCTCAGTGGAGCTTTTGCCAAACATCAGATGGGAGGGCCTTCACCTCGGATGATTGGTTCCTCTGGCACTCGGAGAGACAACCAGGGAGAGGTAAGTTGTTAAAAACAAAACAAAACCAACCCTCCCCTCTCCCCAGGCAATTCAAGTGTATAAGATCGAGTTGAGGACCCACCCCTCGAAAGCAGCCAGCAAACGCGGATTGCAATTTTGCTAGGCAGATAGATCCAGGACTGCTGTTAAAGTAAGTGTGCATCTTCCAGACCCCAAGCCCATTGCCACTGAGGGGATTCTAGCCCACAGCCACCCTGTAGGATAAACTCAGACTGCCTCTGTGGGTTTCTGAGACTATGACTCTTTTCCCCTATGTATTTATGTGTTTATTTTAAATTATTTTATTGGGGACTGGTACAACTCTTATCACAATCCATATATCCATGCATTGTGTCAATCACATTTGTACATGTGTTGCCATCATCATTCTCAAAACGTTTGCTTTCTACTTGAGCCCTTGGTATGGGCTCCTCCTTTTTCCCCTCCCTCCCCACTCCCCACATCTTCATGAACCCTTGATAATTTATAAATTATTGTTATTATTTTGTCCTATATTACACTGTCAGACATCTCCCTTCTCACACTTTTCTGTTGCTCATCCCCCAGGGAGGAGGTTATATGTAGATCTTTGTAATCAGTTCCCTCTTTCTACCCCACTTTCCCTCCACTCTCCCAGTATCACCACTCTCACTACTGGTCCTGAAGGGATCATCTGTCCTAGATTCCCTTGTTTCCAGTTCCTCTTGTACCAGTGTACATCCTCTGGTCTAACAACTTATAAGATAGAATTAGGATCCTGATAGTGTGTGTGTGGAGGTAAGGGATAAGCATTTAGAAACTAGAGGAATCTGTATGTTTCATCATCACTACACTGCACCCTGATTGGCTCATCTCATCCCCAAGACCCTTCTGTAAGGGGATGTTCAATTGCCTACAGATGGGTCTTGGGTCCCCAATCTTCACTCGCCCTCATTCACAATGATTTGATTTTTTGTTCTTTGATGCCTGATCCCTCAACCCTTTGACACTTTGATCACACAGGCTGGTGTGCTTCTTCCATGTGGGTTTTGTTGCTTGTCAGCTAAATGGCCTCTTGTATATCTTCAAGCTTTTAAGTTCCCAGATGTTATATCTTTTGATAGCTGAGCATCCTCCGGTTTCTTCACCACATTTGCTTATGCACACCTTTATCTGCAGCCATCCTATCAGTTAGGTGAGCATACAATGATATGATTATTTGTTCTTTGATGTCTGATCCCTGATCCCTCATTGTCACACAGACTGGTGTGCTTTTCCCATGTATGCTTTGTTGCTGCTGAACTAGATGACTGCTTGTTCACCTTCAAGCCTTTAAGTCCCCAGATGTTATATCTTTTGATACCTGAGCACCATCCGGTTTCTTCACCACATTTGCTTATGCACTCGTTTGTCTTCAGCTATCATGTCAGGAAGGTGAGCATCATGGAATGCCAGTTTAATAGAACAAAGTATTCTTGTAGTGAAGGAGTGCTTGAGTGGAGGACAGGTCTATCTGCTACCTTAAAACTAAGTCTATAAATGTAGGCACATAAATCTATTTCCCCAACCTCATATATAAATATGTTTACATATGCACATGCCTTTATTTAGACCTCTCTAAATGCTCTTTGCCTCCTAGTCTTTCCTCTATTTCCTTCTACTTTCCTCTTGTTTCACTATCATGCTAAACCTTCATTTGGGTTTCAGTTATTCCTCTTGACCCTTGATCAAGCACTACCAGGCCTCCTCCACCCTTCTCACCACTGATTTTGGATCACTTGTTCCCTTGTACCTGGGTTTTTACCACCACTTCCTTTCCCCCCACCGCCCCTTCTCCCATGTCTCCCCTAAAACCATAGGTCCCATTGTTTTCTCCTCCAGATTGTTTATTCAGCTTATCTTTTCTAGATAGATCTGTAGAAATAATAACATGCACAAAAACAAGACAGGGCAAAATAAAGCAACAAATGAAAACAAAGCAACAGCAACAAAACAATGACAAAAGAAAAAGCAAAGCATGTAGATAGTCCAAGGACTGTTTGTTGGACGTTAGGAGTGTTTTCAGGTCTAGTTCATTTCTTTATAGGAGTAGAAAGCTTCATCTTTCTCCTGAGGAGTGTCTGGTGGGTCAAACTGCTGACTTTGCACTTAGTAGTAGGCCAACACATAGCCTACGGTGTCACCAGGCTTCCTTCCATGCAAGAGAAACTGGGGTTCAGTTCTCAGCAACCGCACCTTTTTCCACAGCCGTCATCTGTCAGTGGAAGCCTGTTCCTATGTTGCTGAAAAGTCTTTGGCAGAGCTCACAGACTAGGAAGAAAGACCTGGCAATTTACTTTTGAGAATTGGCTAGTGAAACCTCTATGAATTCTGGTAGTCTGATTACCAACCAATCATAGAAATGGCCTCTAAGTCCAGGCAGCATTTTATCCTTTTGTGCATAGGGTTCCATGATTTGAATCTGACTCCATCACAAGACTTGGCATTTAGAGTCTGCTCATTTCTCTTTAATCAAGGAGCTAGTAGAAACCCATGGAGGTAGCTTTGAAAGCGACAGCCAGAGGTCATGGGTAGGTGGTGGGGATTGGAATGTGACAGCTACAAAGCTGCTCCTATCTGAGCATGGGGACATGTGTCTATCCCCTAGGCCTCACTGCACACCTGTCTCCCCTGTCTCCCATGCAACAGAACTTTGTCACAATGCTGAAGAGAGTGATGTGTTTTTAAAGTAGCATTTTCTTGACTGTATAAGTAATTCTCATTCATTTTGAAAAATTGGAAATAAAAAATTAATATCATCCATATTTCTACCACCCTGAGATAAAAGAATGTGATTTGGGTTCTTTTATTCCCTTAGACTATATGCATGCATGTATTTGATAATAAAAATGTTAGCCACCCTCTCTAGTGGCATTTGATCACTCTTGAGAAAGAATTCAGAGCTGAGAATATTCCAGAAATGTCTCAAGTTCAGATACAGTTCAAGTAATGCTTACACACAGTCCTATTGGCTCACTCTGCTTCACATGATTCATATGTGAGGAAGAAGGAATGATTACTGGGGTGATCATTCTCCTCTAGAAATATTACATCAGAGCTGAAGCGTGAGCCTGCAAATTACATTAGAGAGATTCCAATTTTCTGCTGGTTTCCTCCAGTGTGGGAGCAGAGTAGTCCTCAGTCTTCAGGACTGAGGCGAGAGAGCCAGTGTCTTCAGCTGCCAGGCATGTCTTCTGAGCTAGTCTTCAGGTTTGGACTGGTCCCTCCAGCAGCCAGGTTTCTCTGAGACCCCCTGGTCCCCAGATGTCACTTGCACGAGGGATGCATGTCACAAGAGTGTATAGTCGAGCAATGTGCACACAGATAAGGATGAATCCCCTGTGACCTCCACAGACAGCCCTCATAAATCAGCCGGAAGCCTAAGCAGGCCCTCACCCCTGCTCCACTGAGAGCGAGATAAAATCCAGAAATTCCTTTGCACTGTATAAGAACTTCCAGGTTGCAGAGTGACACATCTTATCTTGAAGGCCTTTCTGCTCTTCCCTCATAGAGGAAAATGATGGTTTCCTGGGAGTCATATCTAGGTGAGGCTATAATTAAGAGGACCATGGAGTGACTGGGATAACACTTATTTGTAATTTGCATCTCTGTTATAGTTAACTAGGACAGCTGTTAAATTTTTCTCTAGCAGTTTTCCACTTTGAAGTCTAATTATTCTAGTGGCACTCACAATTTTTGACAACCTACTGTCTGTTGACTATACCCTGAAGTGCTCAAAGAACAAACAAATCATCCTGAGAAGAAATACAGCCAGAATGCTCTTTAGAAGTAAGGATGGAAGCTTGCTTAGTCTCAGTAAAGACCAATTAATGACTGGAAAAGGACTTCATGGTCAATGAACTGGAAAGCCAACAATAAAAAAGGGAGGCTGCAGGGGCAGTGAGTTGTTTAATGTGGCTCTTCTAACCAAAGTGTCTTTAACTCCCACTGAATGACCTCTTCCTGCATGGGTCTGGGTGAGAAGGTCAGGCGAGACACTGGTAGAGTTCACCTGTAACTGCTAACAGACTTCCTTGGTGTGGCACCCTGGTGGGTATAAAATGAGCCCTTCTAGAAGTGGAACAGGGGTGGAGAGCTTACTACCAACAAGAACCAGGAATGGAGCATGTCCTCTGGGCCCTGATATCCCTGAGCAGTGAATCTTCTGGCTCCAAAAGACAGCTGTGACCCAAGAGGAACAGCAGCAGAGCCAGGAACAAAAGCGTGCAACTATAATGGACTTCCCAGTCCATGCGGCGAGTCAAGCTGAGTGTCTAGGTGCAGATACCTGGCTTGTGAAGTGGGCACTTCACTGAGGGAGCTGGGCTTACTGATCTTGAAAGCTTGAGCTGAGTACTTACTGGAGTTGGGTGCCTCTGGGCACTTAATTCCAGGAATGGAGCTCAGTGACCTACAAAGCTTTAGCTAAATACCTCCAAGTTGAGGGTTACATTGAGTGGCATATTCTCTGGGCATTTAGAAGTATCCCTGAATGAAAGTTGTGACTTGTCCTGATTGAATAATTATATCATGAGTATTTCTCACCTACATTCTTTAATAAAACTTTTAATCATGAATGTTTTAGGTGAGTTCTATGTAACCTTCCAATGAACTATTGAATTCAGAAGATGGAAGAGCAGACTGCTATGTAGACAGAATAGAGGCCCTTGATGAAATAGACTGACACAATAACTTCAAAAATGAACTTGAATGTGACAATGCAGAACGGAGTTGATGTGGGACCTGGCAGCATTTTGTCCTGTTTAGACAACAGCAGCAACACCACCAAAGGTCAGAGTAGGTGAGACGCAATGCTGCGTCACGTGAAGTGAAAGCCTTGGAAAATGCACAAGTGGCTCCAGGAGCCGCCTCAGAAAGCTTTTCTCCCCAGACAGTGGGACAGTGTGTGCTGGTGAGGCTGTCTTCTGAGAGCACAGAAGCAGAGAAAGCCTGATGGCTGAGGCTGCCCGGAGACTGTGTGGACATGACATGCAGGTTCTATATCCCAACCATGTAATGATATTCTTGCTAAAAAGGAACACATATGAATAATTTTCCAGTCCTTATGGTAGCGGAAGTGGCTGTAAATACCCTCTCCTGCTAGGATATTAATGTGTGGTACAGGTTAAACCTCATCTTATTGTCTTCATTCTACTCCAACCATTCTAAGGTTGTCTTTATTCTGCTCCAACCATTCTAAGGTGACCAAGTACTCAGAAATACAAAGTTATCTGGTGGTCTGGCTCAGGGGTGCCATTCACTGTCCCCTATATGACCCATGAGAGTCACCCTCTGGAGGCGGGTAATGCAAGGCCACAGAGATGAACTACAAATTAAAAGACAGCTTCCGTGCTAGCTCCTTCCGGTGTCAATCAAGAATCCTTGAGGTGGCAATGTGGTTGAGCTGGGGAAGGGATGGCGTCTGCTTGGCCTGCCCTGTTTCCAGTCCCCAGGAGTCATCTCCCTGCCCCCATCCCTAGTTCCCCTTTGCTTGTAGGGCTGTTGCTCATTTTCCAAGGGGTCCCTTGTGGGAAACCTCCACAGAAATCCTCCATGATTGCTCTGATGTTCCTCTTGAGTATGCCTCCGTCACCTAGCCTTCTTCGGTGGAAGATGACAATATAGTTCTCCCACCAAACTGCCGGCTCTTTGGGGACAGGCTTCAAAAGCACTTCTTGAATGCACAGATGAGTGAATGACTCCAGAAGGCAAGGCAGAGGGTTTGTGGTCAAGATAGCTTGGGAGGGCCTCAGATGCAGGACTCCAGGAGAAGAATTCTGCAGACTCCCCAGCACCAAGCCCCAGCTTCCTCTTGCTTCCGGTGCCATGGAAGACAAACAACGTTTTCTGGGCCTTCTCTGTCCATTAATAATCCCAGAGTGGAAGAGCTGGTGCCAGCAGGGTGCCAGAGTGGGGACTGAGTCCTTCGGCAATCTCTCCCAGCTCACTCTGAGTCCAGACAACCTGGCATGTGAGGGTAGACAGTGCAGACCGCAGGGGCTGGGCACCTGCTCACCTGGCAGCAGCCATGACTGAAGGCATCTGTGCCTGGCTTCCTGCCCTGCCCTTCCTGCCCACCCTGTTAGAGCCCAGGAGGAGCTCAGCACCTGCACTAGCTGCTGTCACCTAAGCCACTTACCCTTCTCTCTGTGCCTTGTCAAGAGTGCCACGTCACAAGTGCAGCAGCGCATCCAAGGAAATGTCGATTTGCTCATCTGGTTGCCCTGTGCTCAACATTCAGCTTACACGTCTTCACCTGGTTGTTATTCGGGGGTGGGGGGTGCATCTCTTAGTGACAAAAGCAGCTCACCCTGTTGCTAACCGAAAGGTTGGCAGGTTGAGTCCACCAGAGGCACCTCGGAACAAAGACCTGGCAATCTGATTCCAAAAATTAACCTTTGCAACCTTCAAGGGACAGTTGTCCTCTAACACACAAGGTCGGGATTGACTTCACAACTGTTCTAGGCATACAACAAGCCCACTACACAAAATCACTGCCTCGTAGCAAAGGACTCGCAGCAACCCTGCAGGATGGGGAAGAATTGCCCTTGTGGATTGCTGAGACTGTAGCTCTGTTTGGGGGGAAAAGCCTCCTCTTTCTCCTGCTGAGCCCCTGGTGGTTTCCACTATGGCCTTTGCAGTGAGCAGTCAAACATGTACCCACTGTATCACTTTTATGTCTCCGAGGGGGCTTCAAAAAAGCTAGTGGAAAATTTCAATTAACTTTTAAATTCCATTGTCCCCTAAACTTTTTCAAATAGCCATCATATGCGTCCTTAACCTCATATGGTGTTGACAAAGCTTTGTCGCAGGTTCCAAGTGAGTCTGTGTCAGGGTAATGATCATTATAATCATTACCAATATTAGCCGCCTGCTACTTGGGAGCAAATGCCAGAATATCCAGGCTGTTGCTGTAAATGCCTTGGCCGGTTGGGGGACAGCCTGTGGGCAGGCACTGTGTGAAACTTCTTTCGGGCGCTGAGCACACACGAATAAAGGAGGACACAGACTGTATCTTGGTCACTGCCCTACCATCTCCCAACTAGGGGACCTCAAGCCATTCACTCGAGGCACCACTCTGAGTCTGTGTTCTCATCTACAAGGCGACTTACAGGCCTGTCCATCATTCTTCTGGAGTTTGTGTGAGAATGAAATGGGACCCTATGTGTGAAACGAGAAACTCGGGATGTATGGCTAAGCTTAGCTCTGCATTATTGATACTCGGGCCGAAATTCTCCATCAAAGAGCTTCAAGACCACTGGGGGTTCTTCCCAGTCCCAAGCATGACCTCGCTGTCACTCTCCGTCTCCATCCCTTTGAGGAAGGCTTTGACCTAAGAAGCGCATGTTGGTGACATCTGGTTTACTGCATCTGCCCTCGGTGGCCCTGCCAGGTGATGCATTCCTTCCTACGCAGTCCAGATGGAGCCTTCCACCGAGTCTAAGTCAAGAACCAGCCTCAGATCTGGGCCTGTCATAGCATGACCCGCTGAAAGATTCCCTGGAGAAAGAATCCCCTTCTCTTTGGGAGCCCTTTCCTCCCACACGACATCTGATCTCTAGAGCTGGAGAAATTTACATGCATGAGAAACAGACCTTAAATCTGAGGGCACAAAGTGTCAGGAGAGGACTGGGGACATTTGAAGAAAGAAGCTGAAGTGTAGCCTCAAGAGCAGGTACCTGTGAGCCCCATCGATAGCCTCATGGCCGTCTCAAGACTTTTCCCTGACGAGGGCTTCTCTGAAACATCATGTACTATCAACAAAGGCCAGAGGCAGAGTCACAGTCTAGTCAGACTGAAAATATCCATTTTGCCAGGGTCCATGATGCTACCACCACCACGATTCAACCTTCATCCTCAGCAACTAGCCTGCCTCACTATACCCAGGGAAGGGTCAACATCCCCAACAGCACCGGCACCAGCTGGAAACTGCCATGGGGTCTTTGTGGTTCAAACAATAAGCAGCAACTAACTTAAACCTTGGCTGCTTGAGTTCCCCTCGAGGTGCAATCTTGAGGGGATCTCCTGCCCCCAAATCAGCACTCAGCATGGGGAACTGTCCGGAGCACACTACTGCTCTGCATGTATAAGTCAGACTCCATTTCTTGCCTCCGGGATATGCCAGATAATGTGCCACGTAGTCTGTGAGTGCTCTGGTAATTCTTGAAATCTTCCTATGACAACAGTTCTATTATCACCTTAATATTACCTATTAAACTCAGGGTGAGTACCTTCCCCGGGTTGTATATCAGTGACTTAGCTGGCACTCAAGCCAGTCTCTCTGTGCCTCCCAGGCTCATCCTCTTAATCCTCTTTCATCCAGGTCTATCACAACAGCTCCTCCAACATTGTCCCTGTGGAAGCCAGTCAGTAGTATACACAAGTCTTGTGTTGTGCTTAATTTCTGGAAAGTCCACGCCAGATCCTCTCAGACACTGCTCGCAGCCCCTCACTCTCACTGCAAGTAGCTGCACACAAAAACCCAAGGGCCGTTTGCTGCTTCAGATCTTCAAAACTACCTGCTATCATTCTTATAGACTATGGGTCCTAGATTTGTATCAGTCACCCCAGCATAGCAGCTTATGTTTTCTCTAAGGACCTGTCCCTGGTTCCAAAATTGTGGATGGAAAAAGAGTCCAATCACTCGCAGGCAGGAACATTGGGCTGAACATCCAGTCCTGCCTCAGCCCAGGTGGAAGGATTTTTCCATTTCCGGAGCACTCATCAATACTCCATGTCAAAGTCACCCAATGCCAGCTCCTGGGAGCCAAGTTTGAAAAATGTCTCCTGGTTTTTTACGTATCCAGAGTAGAGACTATATTAGTTCAGCAGCACACTCAAGAATGGAGATATATGTGAGCCTCTGGTTCAGACTATCCCTCAACGCGGCTCGGCATGCTAGCAGACTGGACTTGAGCAGCAGTTCCTCGATCCACCAGTCTCCTAATGTTCCTGCTGCAGGGGATGAGGCCTGCTCATCTCTCACTGCAATGGAAGGTGACCAGGAGCGAAGGAGCCTAAACAACTAGAATCTCTTGAGGGAGGAAGGAGAGCAAGTTCATCAGGGAATCTGCAACAGTGGATTAGAGCCTACTCATTAGACTCAAGGCTTTTTCAGTTGCCCTTGTGGGGCCCGGTCTTCAGCGACTTGCTCAAGGCTTTGTTGAGTCACTATGAATTGGACAATGTTCCATTGCTATTCATAGAGAGCTTAAAAAATACATAAATCGTTTTGTTGGGAGCTCTTACAACTCTTATAATAATCCATGCATCCATTGTGTCATATATACCACATTTGTATATAGGTTGCCATCATCATTTTTAAAACATTTTCTTTCTACTTGAGCCCTTGGTACCAGCACCTGTTTTTTTCACTTCTCATCCCCCCTCCCACCCATGTAACCCCTTAATAAATTATAAATTATGATTTATTTTTATAGCTTACATGGTCCACTGTCTTCCCTTCATCAAAAGGTGTTTTTAGTTGCCTCATCTGCATATGAAAGTTTGACATTGAATAAGGAAGACCAAAGAAGAATTTGACTTATGGGGTCTGCAAAGAATATTGAAAGAGACCGTCCCTGGAAAAGGACTTCAAGCTGGGTAAAGGAAAGGGCGGTGAAAAAGAAGGAGACCTGCGGTGAGATCGATCGGCCCAGAGGCTGCAACAATGGCCTCGAAGATGATGCTGGACTAAGCCACGTTTCCTACTGTTGTACAGAGGGTCACTATGAGTCAGAACCGACTTTACAGCACCGAACAGTAACAACAGGAACCCTGGTGGATTCGTCGTTACATATTGGGCTGGTAACACAGAGGTCAGCAGTTCCAAACCACCAGCTGTCCTCAGGTGAAATATAGGCCTTTTTACTCCATAAGTAGTGGCAGTCTCAGAAACCCAGAGGGGAAGGTCTACACCGGCATGTAGGATCTCCCTGAATCGGGAGAGTCAGTGAATTTGGCAGTGAATTTGGTTTGGTTTTTGGAACATTAAGTACATGAATTAGAACCAATTGGACAGCAACTGGTTTAGTTTTTATTGGTGTCTAAATTTTGCAAAATATTCTGTCCAGCGTATGTACTCTTTTATAATTAGAAAGATAAATGTAATTTTAAAATAACTGATAGAAGAATGACAGTGTTTCTCATCTGTTTTCTCTGCTTTGTTTTGTTTTTGTTGTTGTTGTTGGTGGTGGTGTCTCTCAGTTTTATCAGCACTCAGGTCCAGGACACAACTCTACCCTGGACTCCCTAGTTCAACTCGTCCTGATTCATTTCCCAACACCTACTGTCATCACGTTTATGACGCCCAAAATCACTGCCATCAGGAAGTCGACTCTAAGTTACAGAGACCCTACAGAAAGGGTAAAAGGGAGCCTGTGTCAGATACACACACCACACACACACACACACACACACACACACACACACTATACTACATCTAAGTCACAAGATAAGCTAAAATTAGAAACTATCAGTAATAAGGAACAATTCTAAAAGGCAATAAATGAATGCTAAGCACAACACTACACACACACACACACACACACACACACAAAGTGTAAGTACTATGTGCAGAACACCTTCAGGATAACTCACTGCCATGAAGTGGATTCCGACTCAAGGATAGAGATGAGCTGCCCCTGTGGGATTCTGACACTGTCGCTCTTTACGGGAGTAGAATGCCTTGACATTGGCCCTTACAAAAGAGCAAGCCCCTCAAACCCTACACCAGTTGCTGTCCAGTTGATTCTAACTCTGGGCGACTCCATGGGTGTCAGAGTAGAACCAGCTGTGCCAGCGAGGGGTCTATCTCCAGGCCTTTCTTCCAAGGCATCATGAAGGGCTGTGGAGCTGTATTAAGCACATACAGTCTGACTTGGATTTTAAGCAATATATTGCGATGGTTTTACAAGGTAAATAAGAAAGGGTCTCCTTGGGTAAGCAGATCCAAAGGCTTTCCAGCCCAGAATTCTCTGACCAGCGTCTCAGCCAGTGAGAAGAAGAAAACTCTAAATTGCAGGTCCTCTTGGCAGAGCTTCTCTTCCAAGAAAGTGGCTGAGTCTGCCTATCCTCTGGACCATGGCTGGCAATTTCTTCATGGGACACAGTTGGCCAGTCTTTAGTGAGCATATCCAAGTTATCGATTACCTTTGATACACTGCTCTGCAATTCTAACTCTAAGGGTTTGTAGGCACACAAAAAATGTATGGCTAGCACTTGTAATGGTTTCCAAACTGTAGTCTTTAAGTTTCCCACATAGCCTTTGTAGTGTAGAGTGAAAATGATGCAGTCTATTTTTAAAGGTCTCTGTTCTTGGGTGCCTCCCCAACCCCCATCCCTCAAGCTGGATGGCCAGCCCAGCAAGTTACCTTGCAATCCAAAACAGGAGGTTAACCAGGGTAGCCTCAAGATATGCACCCACTTCAGGACTCATTGACCCATATTGACTTCATTTATGAGTCAAGGCCAGGCAGGGGTCATCATCAAAGCCTGCTCATTCACCACATGAGGCATGTCCCTGATGCATAAACAGGCATGCTGACCTAATAGGTTTCTCCCTCAACTGAACTCTTCCAGATGCAAAAAGGGTGACAGTTTCCACCATATTCACAATTGTTTATTTAGCATTACTTTCTTCACACCAAGGCACCAGTGGTCAAGTTGATTCTGACTCATTGTACCAGAATTTCATGGTTTTTTGTTTGTTTTTTATTAGACAGTTTTATTGGGGGCTCTTACATCTCTTATCACAATCCATACAGTCATCCAGTGTGTCAAGCACATTTGCAAATATGCCACCATCATCATTTTCAAAGCATTCTCTTCCCACTTGAGCCTCTGATATTAGCACCCCATTTCTCCCCTCTCCATCCCCCACCCACCCTCCCTTACAAAACCTTGATAAGTAATAGATTATTATTTTCATATCTTACATTGCCCTCTGTTGCCTCTCATCCACTTTTCCATTGTTTGTCCCTCTGAGAGGGGGTTATAGTTTGATCCTTGTAATTGAGTTCCCCTTTCTACCCCCACTCTTCCCTAATCTTCCTGTATCTCTACTCTCATTGTTGTCCTGGGAGGTTTATCTATCCTGGATTCCCTGTATTTAGGACTCTTATCTGTTGCAGTGTGTATGTTGCAGTCTAATCTGATTTGTTAGATAGAACTGAAGTCATGATAGTGGAGGAAAGAAAGCACCAAAGAACTAAAGAAAAGTTGTGCATTTCATTGGTGCAATACTGCACCTTCACTGGCTCATGTCTTCTCTGTGACCCCTCTGTGAGGGGATGTCCAATTGTCTACAGATGGGCATTGGCTCTCCACTCCATGCCCACCCCCATTCACCTTGAGTATGATTTTTTTGGGGGTCTTAGATGCCTAGTATCTGATCCCATTGACACTTCATGATCACACAGGCTGGTGTGCTTCATTCATGTGGGCTCTGTTGCTTCTCAGCTGGATGGCTGCTTGTTTATCTTCAAACCTTTAAGACCCCAGATACTATATCTTTTGATAGGCGGTCACCCTCAGCTTTCTTCGCCACATTTGCTTATGCACTCATTTTGTTTTCAACAATTGTGTAGAGAAAGTGAGCATCACAGAATGCCAGATTGTTGGAACAACAATTCTTGTACTGAGGTAAGATTTAAGTAGAGGTCCAAAGTCCACCCGCTTCCTTATTGTATGTGTGTGTGTGTGTGTGTACATCTATCAACAAATACACCTGTAGGTGTATATTTATATACTTACATAATTACATATATTCCTATCTATATTTGTACCTATATATACTTTTTTACTTTCTTGTTCTTTGTTTTTTCTTTTTTTCCTTCCTCTTGCCCCACTGTCATCATTTCTTTTTTCCTTCCTCTTGCTCCATTTATCCATCATTCACCTCTCAATAATTCTTCTCAGATTGATCAATTGATCAAACATGACCAGGAATACTATACCTTCCTCACTGTCAATTTTAGATACTTTGCTATTCCCCTTTCTCTGTCATTATTGGCTCACTGCTCCCCTCACCCAGCCTCTCCCTCTCCCATGTTCCACCCAAAACCATCAATCCCATTGCTTTTTCCTTGGAATTGCTTATCCTGCCTATCATATATAGATAGACACCAAATGAAAAAGAAAACAAGAAAATAGAGAGGCCATACACATAGTTCTAAGTCTGTTGTCTTGACCCAGAGTAGATGAGTGCCTCTCTGTTGAATAGCAAACATCAGTCCAATTCCCTTTTCTTTCAGGGACCCATATCCCAGGACCCACTTACCTAACAGCACTGACATACATCCTTTTAATCCTCAGGATTTGTGACAGAAGGGAGTGACCTCTACAAACCCCCCCCCCTTGCTCTTCTTGCAGTCAGGGATGGAGTGGTTTAATGTCCCACCCTGTTACACCTTTAAACTTTCAGTGTGGCCCCTTGTGACTATCCCCCCACCAGTTCAGATGAAGTACCAAGCACTGCCCCCCAAGTAAGAAGTCTACAATTGGGATTCCTTGGGGGCTTTGTAGCTTTGCTTCTGTTGCTGCTCTGTTGCATTCCCCTCTTGGTTTTCCCCCGTGTGGGTGAGTCAGACTGGCCACATTCCCTGAACTGTATCTTCAGTGATGTCCTCAGTAATGCTGTCATCTAGTGAAGGAATATCATTACTGAAGTAATTTCCTTCCAGTCCTGTCTTCTTGAGTGTCTTTTTTTTTTTTTAGTGTCTTATTTAGGAATGGGTGTTGAATGTGGTCAAATACTTTTTCTTGTCTATTGCTATTATCATGTTGTTCTCAATGTGGTGGCTAATGTTAATGGTTTTCAGATGTTGAAGCATCCCTGCATCCCTGGTATTAATGACACTAGGTCATGATAAGTATTCTTTTTTGTTTGTTTGTTTTTGTTTTTTGGGGGGCGGCATCACTGCCCTCTGGTGGTCGTGGGAGCTACCCAGCCTTGCTCCTGTAGAGCTGCTGCTGTATTTGAACTGCCAGGCCCATGGGCCGCAGTCCCGTACTCAACCATTCCGCCACCAGGGCTCAGCCCTGATGAATTATTCTTTTTATGTAATTTTTCACTCTATTAGGCAAGTTTTTGTTAAGGATTTCCACATCTATGTTTATCAGAGATAGCAGCCTGTAGTTCTCTATTCTTGTCGGATCCTTGCCAGGTTTGGGTTCAGTGTTATACTAGCTCGTGGAATATTTTGGCAGTTTACCATTCTTTTCTATGTCTGGAAGAGCTTGTGTAGAATTGGTGTAAACAATTCCCTGAATGCTTGGTAGAATTCTCCTGTGAAACCATCTGGGCTAGACCTCTTTTTAGTTGGCAGTTCCTTGATAATCTCATCTATTTTTTCTTTTGCTGTGGGGCTGTTCAGGTTCTTGATGACTATGTGAGATAATCTGGGGAGGGTTTATTTGTCCAGGTATCTGTGCCCATGTCTTCCATGTTGTTGTATTCCTTGGAGGACAGCCTTTCACAGTTCTATGTAATTAGTTTCTTAATTTCATTGAAGTCTGATGTAATTTCCCCTGTCTCATCCCTCAACTTGGATATTGACGTCTGCTCCGACTTACTCTGCAATCTGCAGAGAGCAAATAGCTCAGGGGCATTCTGGTGGTAGTAAATCAGTGTCTAATTATCTATTGTTCCCCCGTGCTGGCAGGTCATGTGTGGAGCTGGGGAGAAGGGGAAAGAGGATGTCTGATGTGGTCCTCTCTTCCTTGGCAAGGAGGGGAGGTCCAAAAGTTGAGCATGTGCAAGCAAAGAGGAGGGTGGAGAGGGGAGTGCTGACTCTTGTGACTCATTTTTGGAGGCTCACCGCACTCCTGGGATCGTGGCCATCCTTAGAGAGCAGTCTGGGACAATGACTATGTGCTGGCAGGTCTCTAATCTCAGGCACAGGAAGGGGTGGCAGACATCTGGTATGGATGTGGAGAGCCAGCAGGCAGACACAGCAAATTGAGAGCCTCACAGCGAGCCCTCAAATCACTCCATAGGCAAAAATCATAAGGGGAAGTCTGAGCCGCAAGCCCTAGTACCCTGGGATTCTATTTCTAGCACTTGACCTACAAATATTGGCCTTCTTACCTCTTAATTTTCTGATCTAACAAGGGGAGCTCGGGGCAGGTGATTCTACCTGGACACCATCTCGAGCCCCTCCTCATTCTGACTTCTTTAGCCTGCCAAAAGCATGGTGATTTTGCATGGCAACTTATAAGCCTAGATCTGCTGCTAACTGTGTGCTCTTATGAGTACCCCACGTCCTCTGACCTCTGCTTTAGAATATTGCATGATCTCTGAATATCCCTGGCTCGTAAATTTCTAGTGCTGCCGTAACAAAGACACGGAACAAAGTGAATCCCTTTAAAGAGCAGGAGTTTAGTGCCTCATGGTTAAAGAACCCAGCCATCTGGATTAGGCTAATTGGAAGCCCCAGTTTTTAAATACTGGCAAGTTCACCCATGATGGACAGGTTTTAGCAAGCTGACAGACTGGAGAAGAAATGTCTGGTGAAAATTGAATGTATCACCATAGAACATTGTTTGATATTGCCTTCAGTGTCTAGTTCAATCACAGAAACACCACGAGTGGCCTTAACAACAAAATTTTATTTATTTTTTTACAGTTAAACCAAACCCATTGCCACTGAATTGGTTCTTATTCATAATAGGCCCCTTTAGTGTTTCTGAGGCTGTTCGGTTGATGGGAGCAGACTCCTTTCTTATGTGGGGCAGCTGGTATGTTTAATGCTCCTGTCTTGTGGTTAGCACTCCAATTCTTACCTGACGTCACCACCAGGACTTCTTTGTTCTCACAGAAAACTGGAAGTCTGGATTCAGAGCACACGCCCTAAAGGAAGGCTGTTTGGGCAAGGTCCTTATTCTTTGGATCCTCGGGGATCTTTGTGTGCTTGGGATCTCTATTCCTGCTTCTCTGCTGACCTAATAGGCTCCTTCTATAGCTCAAAAGAGACCCCCCCCCCCGCCCCCATCATGATTCCAATTCTACCTTACAAATCTGGCTGAACCAGAGGATGTACACTAGTACAACTAGAAACTGGAAACACAAGAAAGCCAAGAGAGAAGAAGCCCTCAGGACCAGTGATGAGAAGGGCGATAGTGGGAGGGTGGAGGGAAGGTGGAATAAAAAGGGGGAACCGATGGCAAGGATCTGCAGTTAACCTCCTCCCTGGGGGCCAGACAGTGGAGAAGTGGATGAAGGGAGACGATGGATGGTCTAAGATATGACAAAATCATAATAATTTATAAACTATCAAGGATTCATGGTGGAGGGGGAGCAGGGAGGGAGGGGGGGAAATGGGAAGCCGATACCAAGGACTCAAGTAGAAAGCAAATGTTTTGAGAACAATGAGGGAAACAAAGGTACAAAAGTGCTTGACACAGGGGATGTATGTGTGACTTGTGATAAGAGTCGTATGAACCCCCCAATAAAATGATTTAATGAAAAAGAGATTGCCTCAAGACCCTCCCTACGGCTCATTAACATAACAAAGAAATTCCTTTCTCAAAAGAGATTATAACCACAGTTAGAATTCAGATCACATATTTGGGTGGGGGACATAATGCCATCCATAGCAGAGATCGTGTTAAGGGTGAGCCCCTAGGCACTCAAAATACACGAGGAACTCCACAATGGACTTGAGTTCACCAGTGATGGTGAAGGCCTTGCAGAAAACACTGCTTCATTCTGTCTTACAGAAACGAGAGCGAGAGTGACTGCTCACATGATGGTCAGCGTGGGCATATGTCCAGGTGGAGGGCAGGTGTCTAGCCCTCCCAGTCTCATGCTTTCAAAGACACCTCCTCTCCAGCTTTGCTTCTCACCATGCCACCAAGCCTTCAGGGGGGCTTCTCCCTGTGCTAAAGAGGGTCTTCCCTGGCCCTGGAGTTTGATTCTTCGTCCCATCACCTGCGGGATCGCATTCCTTGTCTCTCACCCACCTCAAGTGTCCTCCCAAACTAGCCTTTCCCTACCACTCTTGCCACTTCATATTGAAGAAACATTGCCTGAATCCTCCTGTGCAGTCACATTTTTGTGTGTGTATGACAATTTAAGCATATAATTTAAGCATATAACTCAGTGGTGTTAATTATATTCACAAGGCTATGTGACCATCACTGCAGTTTATTTCCATTATTTTTTTCACCTCCCTAACAGAAACCCACTACCCCTTTAGCAAGAATTCCCCACACGCATCTCCCTTGTCCCTGGCACGAACCACTGATCTACTCTCTATCTCTGCATTTGCCTATTAGGGATATTCCATGAAAATGAGACAATATATTATCTGTCCTTTCCAGTCTGGCTCATTTCCTTCAGCAGAATGTTCTCGATGCCCATGCATGTGGACGCACTCTTACCTTGCATAGACACATCACTTCACACTTGTCAGCTGCTTCCTCACTAGGCTGGGTGCTGCCCCACGACCATGATTGCACTCTCTGTAACTACCATGTTTCCCTGAAAATAAGATAAGGTCTTCAATTTATTTTTCTTCAAGAAGATACCCTAGGACTTATTTTCAGGGGATGTGTTCTTTTTTTTTAAGTACACTACAGCAATCCACATTTATTCAAATATAGTGAAATCATCTTCTTCTGGAACATCAGCATAACTCTCCAAACCCCGAATCCATCCTGAATTTCTTGCTCTCCTGTCAACAATCCACTCACCGATCTTGTCTTCCAGCTCAGGAAGTAAAGGTCGCCGACCTGAACCTCACCTGTGCTTCACAGCATTTCCTCTATCTGCATGTACACTGAGGTTATCGTGTTCTGCCCGCCATTTTCAGACCATATTCGGGTATCCAAGTTCTTCTCTTTGCAGAAAGCTACGATTCTTGCCCTTGGAGTTGTCCACAATTTCTTTCTTGTGCTCAGCAGAACGGCTCTTTCTGTCTGCTCTCGGCTTGTCTGGGGGTCTGGAGACTCAGGAAAAGCAGAGAGAGGCCAGCCAAGCGGACGTGCAAGCGATCCAGTGAGCCCTGGGTCCCGTCTGCACTGGGAGCAGGGATGAGCTCTCTGGGCTCAGGAGGAGTCTGCTTGCTGAAGCCTTTCCCGGTCCCTTGGTGTTTGGGGGGAGGGGAGAGAGGCCCACAGACTGTGGCTGTGGCGCTGGGGAGAGAGGCCCGGTGCTGAGTCACATGGGAACCACAGCTGTCCTTCTTCCCCCTGGGGACACACAGTCCCTAAAACAGAGCGTCCGCTCCTCCCTTCACTGGCGGGACTTTCCCCTCCAAGTCTCAGCTGGCAGCACCCACGGCATGGCCGGACCGGACCGGGGGAGCCCACCTTGTGGGTGGGGCTGCCCGTCCCTCTCCGCTCACCTCTGGGATGGCAGCTGTCACCAGGGGGCAGAGGAGAAGCGCTGCCCTTCTATGTCTCCGCTCCAATGATGTACGAGTTGTACAGATACCGCAGCAGAGCCAGGTCCATTGCTAGGTTTTATTTTCAGGGTAGGGTTTATATTGTGCAAATGCTTAGAAATCCCGCTAGGGCTTCTTTGATGGGTCGGTCCTATTTTCGGGGAAACAGGGTGCATCCTCCAGCACATTCCGACCGCTTTGCTAGGTGTACTGCTGACACAGACCCCGGAAAGAAAGGCCCTGAGCTCACAGTGGCCACCAGCAGATGCACACCTCAAGGGATGGCTGGGGGGCTAAGCCTCCTCCCTCTTCCCCAAGTGCAGACCTGAAAGAAGGCACCCACAGAGATGGCCTCAACCTCACCGCCAGTTCCATCCCGGTGGAAGTCTTGCCAAGGCCCTTCATTTCCTGTGCTAAAACAACAGATGAGGTGACCCCAGCACAATCTCTAATAGGTAGCATGGGTCAGCAGTTATTCATTCGTCCTAGTGCTTCTCGCATGACAGGTTGAGATGAAAATTTGTCCTCTTCCTGGCAAGAGTTATAAATTAGTTTTATGTCACTGCCAAACCCAGAGGCTAGAAGGGGAGAGGCTCGATATGGGGGAGGGCCACCTGGACTGCTACAGCAACAAAGCAACCTATTTCTTAGCCCTTGTTAAAAAAAAAAAAAAAAAAAAAAGAAGCCGATGAACAGGAAAATGAGGTCAGGACAAGGAAGAGACTGAGTCTTTCCAGAAAAAACAGTGAACTTCAAATCTTTAGTTCGCTTTTATCCTCGAGGTCTGGCAGGTTTGCTGTATAAAAGTCATGATTTTCCAGTAAGAAAGTTTCACAAAGTGTGGGGCGTTTGCCTATAGGATGGTAAGGTTGTAGTTCTGGAGTTTGGCAGTCTGGATTCAGGACATTGGTAAGGTCAAGCTCCCATTGAAAGCTGTAGGGGAAGATCCTTTCTTGGTTCAGCTTCTGGTTCCAAATATTGTCTGGCTTGCAATGGCAACATTGCCACGTGTCTCTTCCCTCTGTCTTTTTGTGCTTCTCTTATGAAAGGCCATCACTCAGATGAAATTAGGATCCAGACTACTACAGGGCACCTTCATGTGAAGTTAAGTCATAACATCCTTGTGTTAGTCCGGATAGACTAGAGGAACAAATTTCAGAGACACGCATATAGGTATAAGGAAAGGGTTTATATACAAAAGAAATGTGACACTAGAGGAACAAATTTCAGAGACACGCATATAGGTATAAGGAAAGGGTTTATATACAAAAGAAATGTGACACTAAGAAGGCATCCCAATCCAGTCCAGTGAGAAGTCATAAGTCCAATATTAACCCATATGCCCAAAGTCAGTCTATAAAGTCTGCTTCCGACTCAGGAAGTCACAGGTCAGTGGGTGCAGAATTCTGGCGCTGGCAGGGGTCTCCCCATGGCTTCTCGCTTCCAGGGCTCAGGTCCATCAACAGCATGCCACTCCAACTTCAGAGGTCTGTCTTCATCAGGGCAAAGCCGAGTGGTCTCTCCACTGGTTCCTCCAAATTCTCAGAGGCTGCATCTTGTCTTTTCCGTGATTAATCGTCTCTGAAACTAACTCCCAACAACTGGGGAAGATAGCTTCTCATCTTCATGAGGGAAATACCGCGAAATTTCCCAGGAGTCTCAGGTGAAAGCCACATATAGGCCTCATCAGCTACTCAATGACTTTCTCCTGATTAACAGGCCAGACTCCACCCCTGCATTTCAATTATAAAATTAACATAAGCACATGACTGCCACAATCCTCATTGAATCATATTTCTATACAAGGTCGGATCTCCATACAATAGGGGTTAGAAGATCAACATATCTTGGTGGATAACACAATTCAATTCATATCACTTGCTAAATGAAAGATTGGACAGATGCAAGCAGGTGACAACTGGGTCTCTCCTGGCTTGTCACTGGGTGAAATCAATGATGCCACACCCCTGTAAATTCCCCATGAGTTCTCCTAGGACAATGGAGAAAATAAGAGTACTTATTTTTGTGTTTGACTCAAGTCATTCTATGAGGCATTACATACAAAAGACAGTTTGTAAAACTATACATTAAAAATGAAGGCATTATGTTCATTTAGCCATTGAAATTAATTAAAAGACTAAACACCAACAGTATACCATTCAGATGATAGTATTCTGAATGCTTTCTAGTCTCATTTAATAATATGCAAAATCCTCCAAACTTTTCAGATGAAAAATCTTATTTTCTAATTAGAAGAAAATTAAGCATTTTGGGGGGGGAAAAGACAAAACAACACCAGCCCATAGTTATCTGTTCTAAGAATATGAGAACAGGGTGTGGATAATCTAGAAGATGAGAAAAATCACCCATGCTTGACTTTGGAATATGGCACTTTTTTTTTCCTAAGAAGATTTATCTTCCTAATTATGCTTTGCTCTTTACTGAATATTAGTATCACTTCTAATTCCCTGAGCTCCTCTGCCAGCTAATGAACTGAGCTGGATGTCAGGGAAAGCCAGCCTGGAATGAAATAGTTGCTGCCAACAATCCACTTGTGAGTCCTTGGCATTTCGGAGAGTGTTGGAGCATGCTCAGACCCTGTGTGTGCGCTCTGCAAACCCCGGCCCTGTTGCCTTGAGCCCTGAGGTCATAGGTCAGTCATTTCTCTCAGTCTCCTAGTCACCCATCTTTAAACTACTGGTGATAAGGGTTCTCAATTCCTAAGATGCCATGTAGATTCAATGCATGTGATAGGCTTAGAACAGTCAAGACAGGCTCTGGGCACAGAGAAGTGTCAGCCAGGACGATTCTGTGACCTTCCATGAGTTGTATTTGTATCATACTTTCTTCCAAATGAAGGGAATGGTATAAACCACCTTTCTTCATGTAATTTAGGGCTCCAGGGTGAGGTAGACGAGTTGAGATTGAATGCTAACAAGTTGGTGGGCCAAGCCCACTGAGCAGTATCCTGGGAGAAAGTCCTGGTGATCACAACCCTGGTCTGCAACACATGGAGCTGCAGTGACTCAGAACTAACTCAACACGAGTTGGTTTCGTTTGATTAGGTTTCATCCCAGAGGGAGGAAGGTGTCACAATTCTCATTGCACAATCATGGAAACTGAGGCTTGAGAAACGAAAGGGAAATTGTCCCAGATTAAACAAGAATGGAAGAACTGGGACTACCTCTCAGTTCTTCTCCATGAGTCTTCAGTACCATGTGCCTCTATCTTCTGCTCACCAGGTGCTATTGTCTTCAGTGCTTTCTGCCTCCATTTCCTCATAGCCAATGGGACATTTTAAGCCACATCCTGATGTGTACATAAAGACTTGTACAAAATGATCCAGGAATTAGGATGAAGTGTTTTCCCAAGTTCAACCAAAACTAGTTGCTGCCAATTTGATTCCAACTCCTGTGTGTCAGAGAAGAGCTGTGCTCCCGTAAGGTTTCCGTGGCTGGCTTTTGGGAAGATCATCAAGCCACCTCAGTGGACTCAAACCTTTCAGTGAAAAGCTGAGTACATTAAACACTCACCCCGTGCAGGGACTCTCTTGCCAAATCAAGCTCTGTAGAAATAGAGTTCTGGGGCCAAGCCCCGGTGGCGTAGTGGTTGAGTGCGGGACTGCGGCCCTCTGGCTTGGCGGTTCAAATCCAGCAGCAGCTCTCCTGGAGCAAGGCTGGGCCTCCCACTCCCACTAGAGGGCAGTGATGCCCCCCCACCAAAAAAAAGAAAAAGAAATAAAGTTCTGGCCTTGGGGAAAATTGAAGGGTCTCAGGCATGTTGACTCTTTAGGGAGATTAGCACAGGTTGTGTGTGGGAGGAGAGATTTAGTGCCATCATCAGTCAACTCACCTTCCTTTGAGTGTAGCTCATCAATAGTGCTCTTCTCTTTTCTCTTGGCTTCACTTTGCTTCTTTTCCAATTGAACTTAGGACCAGACAGTGGTTACTTGCCCATGAGTCCAATCCAACACCTAACGACAACATCTCACGGTGGATAAGCATTCGATTATTTACTAACTATAGGAAAGTTCGAATTCTAAGGCACTTGGTGTTAGGAGGCTGCTGTCTATGGTGGGCACTCTAGTTCCATTTTGAATCTCTTTGTTTTGTTTTGTTTTCCTCATACAATATTTTACTTGTTTATTTTGGTGAAAATATACAGTTATAACCACCACTTCAGTAATTCCTACATTGATTGCATTCTTCACATTGTACAAACAACCTCACCATCTTTTCCGAAGTTGTTCCGTCATCACTGACCCATAGTCTCCTAAATTTCTCATCAAATAGTTTGAATTGCTATAGTTAATTTAAGCCCAAACAAATAATTGTTTGAAAGAATAAATGCGGTGGGGGGACATACTTTACTTATTGAACTTTATGTATTTATTAAATTTCTGATTCAAAGAAGACTTCAGGGGACAGTTTAATATTTGAGGTTCATCTCAGGGCAATAGTTTTGGGGCCAACCAGCTTCAGTAGCTCCAGAAAGTCTGGATTTCATTGAGGATTTGAAAATAGTGTTTGCCTTCTCCTATCCTTGTGATTGGGATTTTTCTACATAGTTTATGATCAAAATAATCCACAATTTCCCCATGGAGTCTTGGTTAAGAAACATGGGCTTAAATAAATAAATAAAATAAGAATTCTAGGCTTGAAATAAAAATATTTAGGTCGCTTAATTTCCCGCTAAAGTGCTCTGGTGTTACAATGGTTACGTACTTAATTGCTGATGAGAAAAGCATTGTGGTGTGAATCCATCCGCTTCTCCCTGCTCCCATAGAAGTCACAGCCTAGAAAAAACCTTTGAGATAGTTTTCCATTTTGAGTCTTGACATAAATCCAGCCTCCTTTTGAGTTCCCTCTGACCATTAAACGGCGATGTGAAACTCGCCCTCAGGCAGGCTGTACCGGGAAGTCAGTTGTTGCTTAGTGCAGGGGAGGCCGTTCCTACTCATAAGGACCCACGACCACTGAGTCTATTCGGACTCAGAGTGACCATGGACAGGGTTTCTGAGACGATACATTTCTTTCTCTTTTTTTAAGTACTTTTATTGGAGACTCTTACATCTCTTATCCCAAGTCATCCATTCATCCAGGGTGTCAAGCACATGTGCACATATGTTGCCATCATCATTTTCAAAGCATTTGCTTCCCCCTCGTGCCCCTGGTATCAGCTCCCCATTTCTTCCCCCTCTCTCCCCCACCCCCCTCCCTCACGAACCCTTGATAAGCTATAGATTAATATTTCCATATCTTACATCGTCCTCTGTTGCCCCTCATCCACTTTTCTGTTGTTCATCTCCCTGGGAGGGGGTTCTAGATGGATCCTTCTAAGAGGAAATCCAGGAGAGATAAACCCCTTAGGGCCAACAAGGAGAGTAGAGATACCAGTAGGATCAGGGGAAGGTGGGGGGGGGGAGAGGGGGACATCAATCACATGGATGATGAATTTCAGCGGAAACCCGTGGTCTCATGCCCTCCCTCAGAGTGGTTTGAACTAGAGTCCTTCAAATTCACCACCAGCAGCACCTGCAGGGCTCCTGCACAGACAGTGGGAATTCTGACACAGAGTCATTGCGCGCTAACACTTCAAGGACTACTGAGGGTGGTGAGATACCGCTCTGCCCTCATTGGTCACCAAGGTTCCACCTTTTCTTTTTTTTAAATCACTTTATTGAGAGCTCTTACAATGCCTATTACAATCTAGCCTTCAATTCTATGAGGCATATTTGTACATATGTTGCTAGTATTCTTTTCTAGACAGTTACTTTCTATTGAGCCCTTGGTGTCAGCTCCTCTCCCCCTCCCCCCCCCCCCATGACCCTTTGATAGATTCTAATTTATTTTCATGTCTCACACTGACCACCGGTCTCCTTTCCCCCCAAGGTCTCCATTGTTCTTTTCCCAGAGGGGGAGGGGGTGTGGTTGTATGTCTATCAGTTCGCCTCCTCCCCCTCTGCCTTCACCCTTCCCACCTGGTGTCTCTCTTTCCATTCCTGTTTGTGGGTTGCGTGTGTCTCAAGCTCTTATCTACGGCTATGTACATGCTCCAATCTAGTCCGAAGTGAGAGGCATCATGAGGTCATGATGGCTGAGGGGGTGTGAGGAAGCCTCAAGGAACAAGAATATTGTGTTTCATCAGTGCTTTACTGCACCCTGCTTGACGCATCCCTTCCCGGTGACCCCTCTGTGGGGGGTGCTGTACTGTCTGCAGATGGGTTTTGTGTCTCTGCTCCAATCCCCCTCATTCTTAACTATATGATTATGCTTGTTTGATTGTTAAGGGTCTTCTGATGTCTGGTACCTGTTCCTGATGACACCTCATGTTCACATAGGCTGGTGTGCTTCTTCCATGTAAGCTTGTCGTTTCTCTGCTGTATAGCACTTACTTCACTTCAAGCCTTTAAGACCCCAGACACTCCACTATCCTACCTTACTGCCCTCTTTCCTTCCACTGGGCGTGACTGATAAGTGAGGAAAAAACAGAGAAGATGGAGCAATTTGCTCTTTGACTTCATCGAGAAACTAGGAAAGATACCAAAAGGTTCACTGACTGTGACAGGTAGGTTGGTTATGCCAACATGGCCACAGAAGATTGGTGGGTCTGTTGTGACGGCACGGCCAATGAACACACGGGATGAATTGAAGGGCAGAGATAGGAAGGGCTCCGCGAGTCCCGCCCTCTCTCTTGCTTGCGGATCTTCGGACCAGACAGCTGCCTTGTTCATCCTGTGCCTTGACCTCCAAGCAACACTACCCGTGGGACACCTAATCGTGGACTGTGGAGCTGTGAGTTGAGGTTCCTTCAAGCCCTACTTGGCCACGCTTCTGGCATATACATCTCTTGAGCTGGGGACTGTTGGACTTTGTCATCTGGCTGACTGTTGGTGACCTGCTCTGCTGTTTGCTGCCTGTGATCAGATAGCCTGGATTGCTCTACAGAGGACTACTCAGCGGCCCTCAAGACTTGAAGGACTGCCAGTCTTCTAGCTGCCTCACGCAAGTGAGTTGCACCGAGCAATCTGTACTGTTTTATAGCTAGTTAACTGTTTCTTTCTTATCTTATATACCTTTCTCTATATATAAATATATAAAAGAATTACTAGTGTCCTGATTTTTATTTCTCTAAGAGAACCCTGCCTGACACACTGATCATTCTCCGTTAGACCCCTTTCTAGTCCCTAAGAACACTTTCTTCCCCATCTAGAAAAATAAGATCAATGATGTCAGGGACCTTCACATTTAATCCCTAGCTCCTCCCACATGACCTAGCACACCGTGCATGCTCAATCTAGATGCCATAATTCAATGTATGTGGAAACAGCCGAGTGAGTGGTAGTGAAATGAATGGTGCAATATTCGCTTACTTGTATACTGCCATTACTGCTCGAAGGGGGAGACCGCATATAAATTCTGAGCATGACGACCCAAGTACCCTCAATTATGGGCAACCATAAAAATGGAGAATTTATTCATTAAAGCTAAACTCTCCCCTTAAGAAGGGATTTAAATACTGTGAAAAGAAGAGAAGTCAACCTACCATCTTCTGCATGAAAATAGCTTCCCCACCCTGCTCGCCCTGCTCCTCTGTGAAGATACCCAGTGCTGCCAAGTTCACTGCCTCTGTGCTGGGATTTTGAAGTTGTTGCAGAATCAGACTCTGGATCAAACCCAACTACAGGTCGCATTGGGCAGACGGGGAATGCCAGCACACTTCATTGTGCTCACCAGGAATCTGTATGTAGACCAATAGATGGTCGCTCAAGCAGATCAAGGGACTAGTGAATGGTTTAAAATCGGGAAAGATGCACGTCAAGGCAGTATCCTTTTTACCATACACAGCCTGTATGCCGAGCAAAGAATCACTACGGCATGGAAGGCAAGGATTCTACCAGTCCCTCCCTCTGCAGCCGAGATAAAGGGAACTGCAATAACCAAGAGTTGCTCGGGGTGGAAGGACACCCCTCACCCACCACCCCACCACCCCACCTCACCCCCAGCAGACCTCACTGGCACCGCGGATGTCGTGGGCCTTGTCGGCAGCTGACAGAAAAGCTTGAGCGGTTCTCAGTGTCGTCGTCGCTGCCACCTGAGCATAACTGCTTCAAGATGTGGTTGTGCTGGAGGCTGAACCCCGAGCCTTGGTGCAATAGGCTTCCGTTCCTGCAGGGTCATCGCTCGCCAAAGCTGGGCCAGCTCCTGGGGAGCAGCGGGTGAGTGCAGTCCCCGGACAGGCTCGGATGTACTGCTTCTGGTTCATGCAGCAGAACATGATAAAGCCATTCACATGCTTTCTCTTCGTTTGGCTCTGGCCTGCAGGTGCCCAACTCTCCTTGGACTTAATCATGGGGCTCTTAGCAGCCCAGCCCTTCTTGTCCCTCCTCCCGCTGGTAGGCAGGAGTGAAGTGCGTCGGGTGGGGGTCCAGGTGTAGCCCCCATCTTCCTCCCTGGAGGACAGAGTAGCCTCAGGGGTGTCAGCTGGGACGTCCTCGGGGCGTTGACCTGGGCCTCCGCCGGCTGCCCATACAGGGACTCTATCTCCAGGGTCTCTGAGCCAGGGCTGGACGCCCCTTGCTGCCATCGCTCAGGGAGAGATAGCAGTAGTCAAATGAGGCAGAACATTGGAGCGGGCCCTGGGCGTCCATACCGTCTTCCGAGTCCGCAGCTAGGATGTCTTGGGGTCAGGCACGCAGGCCAATGGAGAGGAGCCAGGACCTAGGTAGACTTCTTCAGAGAGCCCTCCCCGTCTGCCAGTAGCTGGTAGAGCAGCAGGCTCCACCGGGAGCTGCAGAGTGAGGGGCTGAGCCCCAGGATCTCACCCAGGTGGACTGTGGAGCTCCAGTTCCTGTCCTGGAGAGGCCCCAGGGTCAGCAGACTCGCTAGGGAACTGTCCTCAGGGGTCCAGACAGGAAGTCACGGGTCATACTTCTTCACCTCCTCACTGGAATTACAGCGCATCTGCTTCTGCCAGAGTCAGGCCTGTCCTCCAGTGAGAAACCAGATACTCTCAGCATCTCCCAGGGGCCCTGGGGCTGCACAAGGCTCATCATCAGCCTGGGCACAGTAGCCTTGACAGGAGGGGAGTGCACTGTCGGCCTGTCTGCTGGAATCCCAGCATCTTAGAGGCAGGTTGGCAACCCCTGGGTTCTCTCCTGTCAGCTCAGGAGATGAGGTCGGCTCAGACTTGCAAAGGGTCAGACAGTGGCGAGGCTTCTGGGCCCGAGTCTGGAGTTCTGACGTTCGCCCAGCTGGCTGCTTCTGCTGAGGTTTCCTGCAGGCCCCCCGGAGCTGGAACTTGAGGGAGCAAGGGGAGCTGGATGGGGTAGAGGGTCTCTGCCATGCTGGGCCCCCAGGGGGCTTCTGAGCCAGCCCTGTAAGCCTCTGTTTCCTCTCCGTGGGGTAGAACTTGAGCAAAACCTTGACCACGTGGATGCTTTTCTGCAGGTACTGGATGTAGTGCAAGACGTGCAAGAGAATCTCCTTTTGGTGAGCTTTTTGTTCCCTGCCATCAGGACCACAGGCAGCAGCAGTGCCAGCTCTTGCAGCTTCTTGGTATGGTTTTTCCTCTGTGTCCTGCTGTCACTAGGACCCAGGGAACTTGTCCATTGAGGGTCACACGCATCTCAGAATATGGAAAATGGATCAAACCCTCCCCCCCCCCCCCCCCCCCGCCCCCTCCCTACTTCTGGCTTCACAGCAGCCCCATACTTGGGAGTCTGATCAAATTCCCAGCCACTCCAGCCTGGGCAACCTGCCCCACTTTACAAAGGTGCAGGCTTCCCGAGGTGCCAGGGCTGGTGTGGGGGGGGGGACCTAAGAGGTACACCCCTGGCACAGGAAACAGCAGGGGGCGAGTCAAGGCTATATCTTTGATCTTCACCAGCAAGTGCTTCCAGTCTTCCTCCCTTTTACAAGCATGGTGGAGTCATTTGCATATCGCATGTTGTCCATAAACCTTCCTCCAATCCTGATGCCACACTCTTCTTCATATAATCCAGCTTCTCTGATGACTTGCTCAGCAGACAGATTGAACAAGTGTGGTGAGAGGATTCAACCGTGGTGCACGGCTTTCCTGATTTGAAACCCCAGAGTATTCCCGTGATCTGTTAGCACAATTGCCTCTTGGCCCATGTACAAGTCACTCATGAGCATAATTAACTGTTCTGGAATGATCATTCTTCTCAAAGTTATTCACACCTCATTATGGTCCACACAGTCAGATGCTTTTGTTCACTGAATGAAATATAAATAAACATCTTTCTCTGTTTTCAGCCAGCCACGATCCAGTTTTTTGTTTGTTTTTTTGCCCCGTATCACTGCCCTGGTGCAGGATCCAGTTTATATCAGCAATAATATCCCTTGTTCCACCTCCTCTTCTGAATCTGGCCGGAACTTCCGGGAGTTTCCGGTCAATGTACTGCTGCAACCACTGCTGGATGATCTTAAGCAAAATTTTACTTGCTTGCAATATCATTGACATTATTCTGTAGTTTGAACATCCTGTTGGGTTAACTTTCCTTGCAATGGGCACAGATATGGATCGCATCCAATCAGCTGGCCAACTAGCTGTCTTCAAAATTTCTTGCCATAAGATGAATTATTTATCAGCCCAGTACAACTCAAGTCCGTAAGTCTGATATTAGTCCCTTTGTTCCTCTTCAGACTCATGCAGCCACATGTCGTGATGCAGAACGCAGGATTAGCACAAGCTGGTGGGTGCAAATTTAAAAATTATTTAACTCATTTCAAATGATTTTTTAAACCCAAGTGTCCATATGAGTTTTACTAAAAAATTTCATATTAGCCCTGAACATTATTCCTGCCCCACCTCCTGCAATGGCACATAAAGTGGACTTTTTTGAAGACACCCCAAAGAGATGAAAGCAAGTGCACTACTGAGAGCACTTATCTGTCCTTCACTCACTGCCACCAAGCCAGTTCCTACTCAGAGTGACCCTACAGGACAGAGGAGAAGCCCCTGGGGATTTCCAGGGCTACAAATCTTTACCAGAGTAGAAAGAACTGCTGACCTTGTCATTAGCAACTCAACGTGAACCCCCTATACAAAGATACATTCAAATATGCTTTGGTAAGAACATACCCACACATATACAGAATGAACTGGAATACCAGCAGTGATACTTTTTGTCTCTTCCTTACGTAGGAGACTCCAAGACTTAAGTTTTCTGTGTGTACATGCTAACCAATGTCTTTATGCTGAATGTGCACAATTTGGATCATCACTAGAGAAAATGGCTCATTCTGGAACCCAGGGGTAAAATGTATGCTTTCTCCTGACTTTTTTAATTAAAAATATTTAAGTTGGGTGTGGGAAACAGAAAGATTTCTCCCAAGTTGTCTCCCCAAATATAGGTCAAACTTAAGCCACTTCCTACACTTGGAAGATGACTATACACTCGGTAGTGGACAAATGTAAATCCGGGGGCTATTCTCTCTAAGGGTTATCAGTCATCTTGAGCAACCAGGCTGCATAGCCTGTCCCACCCTAACTAGGATAGGTTAGTAGTAGACTACTTCCTTATAGGAGATACAGGGAGATCAAGCCCATCCACGTATGATCAAGGCGAGGCTGCCATATTGGGTCTAAGCCCCGCCCTTCTTGTTACATGCATGCCCACAGCTCATCCCCTTCCTGTCCTTGTACATCCCCTTCCTGTGATGTGCATGTCAATTGTGCATCTTCTTCCTGTGATGCCCCTGAGGTAACTATAAACGTTGGCTAGCAATCAACTTGAGATCCCACCCTCCGGCTTGCTCATTCTCCAGCCTCCTCCAGACTCTCTCCATGCAGAACACCAACGAAGGCTAAGGTGCGTGGGCTGCCATGAAATGTCTGACTCCACTATTTCTCTCATATTTTCTATGACTTTACTATAATCCTTACTTATATATTGCTGTACAATTGCGCCTACCAGACCCGTGATGATGTGGTAGGGGCTGGTTTCTCTAACAGTTGGGGAGGCCTGAAGCAGAGAAAAGTTGGCCTGTGTAGAAATCACTTCCCAATTTTGGCCTCTTCTGCAACATTTCTGTTATTAACTTCAGCTAGCCTACCCAGACAAGAATAAAGAAATGTGCAGCGCAGAGGGGACCAAATGGGTTTGTTTGTACAGGTCATCATTAGTGCAGCCCTTTCCCATCACCTCAGTATCTGGTTTTGAAGTATCTCCCACAAATTCCTCCCCTCTCCCTTACTATGTTGTCATGAGAGGCCAACCCTTGGAAAAGGACATCTTTCTTGGAAAAGTAGAGGGGCAGTAAAAAAATGATAAAAATAAGGACGAACCTCGATGAGAAGGCTTGACAAAGCGGTGGCAACAGTGAACTCAAGCATAGGAAAAATTTCAAGGGTGGTGCAAGACCAGTTGGTCTACCCAGTGTTTCTCTGAGCAGGAACTGCCACCACAGCACCTAACAGCAACTATAAACTGCAAATCTGAAGACGCTCCAGCTGCCTGCCTTTTCTGGTGTTCTGATGCCATGTGGTGGGAAGGAGTTCCTGAGACCCGAAGCCATGTTTCAGAGGGAGATTCCATGACATACAGACGACGTCAGAGCAATAGGATCTCATCGATTGGAAGACACCGAATGTTTTGGCAATAAGCCCCAGGGGCCAATTCTGTAGTCAGGAAGCCCTCTGAAAAATGCTATTTTTAGCCAGCCTCTTATTTCAAAAACCACTAACTTCATCGAAGAAAGTCCATTTCTAACATCTATGAAGCTGATCAAGCCACAAATTTCAACAGTAAAACCCAGGTTACGGGGCTGAGCCTTTTGGTGGTGTCAGTGGTTGAGTGCAGGACTGCAGCCCACGGGCTTGGCAGTTCAAATCCAGCGGCGGCTCTCAGGAGCAGTACTGGGTAGCACCGCCCATGACCACTAGAGGCAGTGATGCCCAAAACAAACAAACAAACAAACAAAAAAAAACCCGGATTACTTGGCAACATTTGGGTCAGAAATGAGTAGTGATGGAGGCAATTGCAGTCATTATCTCTGGAATGAGAACTTTCTGATAGCACACTAGGTGACTACCATGCAATGAGCATACCTGGTTAGAGAGCCAACAGCCCCAGGAATGGTTTATGGACAGACATTGACTTCACCTGGGTTTTGTTTAAGTATTTCCAAGGAAATCACAGGTACTATAATGCTGGCTGCATGAACCTTTTATCCACTCATGGACTCAGTAAAACTCAGAAATGAATCTGGTTCAGGAAGAAAGGAGCATGAGCTGCAGTAACTTATCAGGTAATAAACATCCTAAGTCTGACAACTTGTTCTTGGCCTTTAATGTATATAAATACATCCCACTTTGAAGTGAATGGACCAAACCTTACTCACAACAAATGTTCATCAGAATCAACTTGTCGCATGTGAAGTTTTAAAATCACTGAAAAGTACTTCTCTTGCACCAATCCCTCCAAAACCTACTGGTATCAGCTTGATTCCCACTCAAAGCAACTTTATTTATATAGAATTTCTGAGATTGTTGATCTTTTTTTAAAATTATTTATGTATTTAAATGAATATTTATTGTAGCTTGGATAAAAGTTTACAGGGAAAATTAGTTTCCCATTCAACAATTTTTTTCCTCCCTGAATTTTTTAAAAAATCCTTTTATTGGGGATTCATACAGCTCTAATCACAATATAAACATGAAGAGTTAGTGTCAGTATTTACATCTCTTTTATGGGGGCGGATAGGCTCATACAACTAATCTCAGTCCACACACCCATCTATTGTGTCAAGCACATGTGTACATTTATTGTCATCATCATTCTCAAAACATTTGCTTTCTACTTGAACCCTTGGTATGAGTTCATATTTCCCTTCCCTCCCAACTCCCCCTTCCCTCATAAACTCTTGATAATTTATAAATTATTATTTTTTTCATGTCTTACACTGTCCAAAATCTCCCTTCACCCACTTTTCTATTATCCATCTCCCAGGGAGGAGGGCATATGCAGACCTTTGTAATAGGCTCCACCTTTCTACCCCACCGTCCTCCACCCTCCCAGTGGTATCACCACTCTCAGAACTAGTCCTGAAGGGGTCATCCGTTCTGGATTACCTGTGTTTCCAGTTCCTTTCTGTACCAATGTACATCCTCTGGTCTAGCCGGATTTATAAGGTAGAAATGGGATTGGGATTGTGGCGGGGTGGGAGGTGGGAAGGGGGTGGGAAGGAAGCATTTAGGAACTAGAGAAAGTTGTATGTTTAATCAGTGCTACACTGCACCCTGACTTGCTTGTCTCCTCCCCACGACTCTTCTGTAAAGGGATGTCTGGTTGCCTACAAATGGATCTTGGGTCCCCAATCTGCACACCCTCTCATTCAAAATGATTTTTTTTCTTTGATGGATGATACCTGATCTCTTCAACATCTCTTGATCACACAGGCTGGTGTGCTTCTTCTATGTAGGCTTTGTTGCTTCTGAGCTAGATGGCCACTTGTTTACCAGAGACTGTAAATCTTTTTGCAAGCAGATAGCCCCAACTTTTTCTCAGGAAGTGACTGGTGGGTCCAAATTGCTGACCTTGTTAACAGAGCAGTTTTCTGACTTACCCACAAAATTAAGACAATTAGCAACGGATCTCATTTGTAATCTGGCAACTACCTATGTCTGTTCTATCCCATGTGATCGAAGCTTCCAAATAGCTTTTTATCTCAGTTTGATTTCTTTTTAACTGAAGCATCTGAGAGCACTCCTGAAGTGTGTTTTGTTTTTTTGTTTGTTTCTTTTGGGGGGGAGGGCGTCACTGCCCTCTGGTGTTCATGGGTGTTACCCAGCCTTGTTCCTGGAGAGCAGCTGCAGGACTTGAACCGCCAAACCCATGGTCCGAAGTTCTGCACTCAGCCACTTATGCCACCGGGGCTCAGCCCAGATGTGTGTTCATGTATGTTGTAAATCCAAGGTTTGAAGAAGAGTTAGCCCTCAACCTTGCCTATCCTTTCCATAGATCAGAGGGAAGTATTGAATATTCCAAATGGTGATAACAGCAGCCGCAAACATTCTCTCTCCTCAGCAACCTTGTCTCCCAATTTGATGTGAGTCTTGATTTCATCCCAATATCCTGCTATACTTGTTAGTTGCCATCAAGTTTTGCCCCCTGACTCTCATGACCCCGTTCACAACACAACAAAGCACTCTCCCATTCTGCTCTACCCCCAGGACCAGTTGTAGATCAGACCATTGTGAGCATGGGGTCTTCACTGACTGAATTTTGAAATTGATGACCAGGCCTTTCTCCTTAGTCTAAGTCTTAAATCCCTGCAGATACATGTTGTGTTAGTCTGGGTTGACTAGAGAAACAAATTCATTGACACTCATATGCATATAAGAAAGAGCTTTATATACAATAGCAATTGAATATTGAGAAAACATCCCAGTCCAGATCAAGTCCATAAGTCCTGTATTAGCCCATATGTCTGATACCAATCTATAAAACCCTCTGCAGACTCATGAAACACATGCATTGATCCACAATGGAGGAAGATCACAGGCCAGTGGGTGGGGAGTTGTGTGTATTCAGTGATGGTGGTAGCATCTCGTGTTGACTGGGTCTCCAGGTCCAGGGCTTTCAGTGCCATCAGCATTGATCAATGTGTCTTGTCAGTAGAGAGTCTCTCAGGAGTCAATGAGTGTCCTGACTCCAGCAAGCTGTTTATCTCCTTAGCACTTTCAAATGAGGTCATCAAACTGTGACCGGATCCACAGGTAAACTCCACCCTTTCTCTTGTAAGTATCAAATTGACAACAGATTGTGTAACTACCACACTTGCTTCACCACCTAGCAAGAGTTGCGCCATCCACTGATAGAGAAGCAGTGGCTACCCATGAAGGACATTGGCTGGAATGAAACCCAAGTCTTTCTGCATAGAAGACAAGATTCTACCAGTGAGTCACTGATATCGAACCTACCACTGAATCACCATGACCCTAGTGCACAGATTAAAATTTATACACTGCTTTTCAGTTGATCTGTCTCACAGTGGCCCTATAGAATAGAGCAGAACTGCCAGAAGGATTTCTAAACCTGTCATCCATATAGAAACTGCCAAATCTTCCTCCCATGGAGCAGCTGGTGGTTCCATTTGCTGACCTCCTGGTTAGAAGCCAAGCACTTAATCACTGCACTACCAAGGTTCTTATCAGCTTTATATCAAACAACAAATACAAATCCATGGCCGTTCTGTCCATTTCAACTCATAACTCCCTGTAGAATTTCCGAGACTACTTATCTTTACTAGAACAGAGTCTCATTTTTTCTCTCTCAGAGTGACTGGTCAGGTTGACCTTACCTAATCAACACACCACCAGGGCTCCTTTAATACCTGATCGAACTCAAACTTCCTGCCAAGCAGTCAATTCTGACTCATAAAAACTTGATATGACCGAGTAGAATGTGCCCCACAGGTTTCTGAAACCCTGGTAGCTTTTGTCGTTTCGTTAAGTGCCCTCAAGTTGGTTCTGACTCATAATGACCTTATGTACAACCGAATGAAATACTGCACCAAGCTCACAATTGTCCCCATGCTTGAGCCTATTGTTGCTGCAGCTGTGTCAATCCATCTCATGAAGGGTCTTCCCCTTTTCCCCTGTCCTTCTGCTTTATCAAGCATGATGTCTTTGTCCAAAAAAAGGTATCTCCAAAGTACATCACTGCCTTGGAGGAACATTTTGGCTGTGCTTATTCCAAGATAAATTTCTTTGTTCTTTTGGCACTCCCTGATAGCAGACCTTGATAGTAGCTTCCCTAATATGCTACTCCCCCCCCCAACCCCCACATTGCTCTCTCTTCTGTGTGTGAAATGCTTTGATGGCATCTCTGCCTCTTTTTCCCCTTCACCTGGAACTGACAGTCTCCATCAATTAATCCTCACCAAGAAGACCATGGACAAACCCAAAGCAAATGCTCATATTTAGAACTGGGGGGGGGGGCATAATTCTACTGCATTTGAAGTGCAGTTGGCATAGTTTTATGGAAGCAGTTCTCTAAGTGGACCCACTGACCAAAAGGTGCAGTGCTTGGGAGCGGGGGGGTTGTGAAATTGCCAGGAGGCAGCTTTCCTCTTCGAAGATTAGGGTGTGTAGGGATAATTTTTACCTACCATGCAAGTGTGGCTGATCAAATTCAGAAGGGCATTTATAAATTCAATTACACCCTGAGTGGAAATGGCTTCGGGAAAGACTTACCCCCAGGCTGTAAAGCCCTACATTTCTAAACACAGTTTGGGACATTATTTAAAGGTTAATTTAAGATATCTCTTCTAAATGGGAAGTTAAATACAGCCAATGAGAATGAGACATGCGTTGACTGACGGGTAGGTTTATCAGTCTGTAAGAGTTCATTAGTTTTAATTAGTGTAATCACTAATGTTGCATTAACAGTTTAGCAAAGGAAAGTAATTACTCACACTTTCACTGTATTAGATGGGAAGATTAGAATTCATTTTCCAAAATGATTAGCATTTTGCCAATTAAAAAAAAAATCCTTCTCCCTGCCAGCAGTTCTGTGACCTCACTCACCCCAGGATCGTTTAAATGAAACATATTTTGCATCAGAAGAAGCTGGAAGAAATGAAGAATTAAAGCTGTGAGTATTCTTGGTGCCTTCTCAGGGATCAGCTCGAGCACAGGTTTTAATGAGTGTATCATGGGCACCTCCATTTGCATAGTCATTCTCTTCTGTCTCTTTGTGTTATGCCCTGGCTGCTGTTACCCAGCAGCAATCAAAAAGAAAACCAGCCAACTGATGATAAAGCCACAAGGAAACAGTGGGAGAGTCTAAGTGAAATGAATAGTGCATAGGTCCAATAGTTTGATGAATGCAGGGGTACCTGCTCACCGTGTGTCATCTTTGAAGTGCAGGTGGCCTGGGGGCAGCCTGCGACTCACAGAGACTCCCAAAGCACATCTAGGAAACTTGCTGTTTTTACTTGCTCCGAGTCAAATCTGAGTCATGGCGATGTTATATATAACAGAAGGAAATGTGGCTTGGGCCTGTGTCATTGATGATTGCTGCAAGGCAACAGTAAGTCCATCTCTGAGGGTCCTACTTTCCTTGGCCCTCTATTTTCCCAGAAAAGATGTTCTTTCTAACAATTGCTCTTTCCTTGTGAGGTGTCCAAAGTTAGGGGGTCAAAGTCTCTCTATCCTCACTTTTTAAAAAAATCATTTTATTGGGGGCTCAGACATCGCTTCTCATAATACATAAATACATATATTGTGCCATGCTTCTTCACATGCCTGCAGCTGTCATCGCTCTGAACCTCCACCTTTCTATCTGAGCCTCTGACCTCAGCCTCCCATCCCTTCCCCTCCATCCTTGCTCCTCACTCCCCCACCAACTCTCAATACTCTATAAATTATTGTTTTGTCATAACTTACACTCCTCGATGTCTCCCCTCGCCCTCTCCCTCAGTGTCTATTCCCCCGGTAGGAGGTTATGTGTAGATCCCTGAAGTTGGCACCCCCTCTCTACCCCACTTTTCCTCCACCCAGCCAGTAGCTTCACCCTACTACTGGTCCCAAGGGGTTCATCTGTCCTGGGTTCCCCGCATTTCCATTTCTCATCTCCATAGTAATGTAGAACTGGGACCTTGACAGTTGGAAGGAGGAAGCCTTCAGGAACTAAAGGAAAGTTGTATGCTTCATTGCCACCTCACTAGCCTGTCTCCTCCCCATGACTCCCCTGTACGAGAGGGTCCAGTTACCCACAGGTGGGCCTTGGGTTCCCACTCCGCTCTCCTCCCTTCGTAGTGACGTGGTTTTTTTTCTTTGATGTTTGATATCTGCTCCCTTCAGCGCCCCGTGATCACACATGCTAGTGTTTTTCTTCCATGTAGGCTTTGCTGCTTCTGGGCTAGATGTCCATCCATTCACCCTCAAGGCTTGGCGATCCCAGGTGCTTTATCATCTGGTTGTTGGGTGCCATCAGATTTCTCCTCTCTGTCTGCGTCTGCTCCCTTCTGTGTTCCATGATCTTGTCGCAAGGGAGGACACACAGTAATATGATTTTTGTTCTTTGATGCCTGATATCTGGGTATTTGCACATCTCGTGGTCGCACAGGCTGGTGTGCATCTTCTAAGGTGGACTTTGTTGTTCCTGGGCCATATAACCATTTGTTCACCCTCAAGCTTTTAAGTCCTGGGATGTCATATCTTTTGATAGCAGGGTACCAACAGCCATCTTTACCACTCTTGCTCAATCCCCACATGTCCTCAATGGTCATCTCATGAGAGATCACTCACAGTAATACGATTTTTCCTATTTGATGCCTGAGGCCTGGTCCTTTTGATACCTCGTGGCCACTTCTTCCCTATGGGCTTGTATACCTCTCTGCTAGATGGCTGTTTGTTTATCTTCAGGCTTTAAGACCCCAGGCTCCATATCCTTTGGTAGCTGTGCACCATGGGTTTTCCTTTTGTTTTTTTTTTAACCATGGGTTTTCTTTACCACATTTGCTTATGAACCTATTTGACTTCAGTGATCACATTGGGCCAGTGAGTATTCTGAAATGCCAAATTAGTAGAACAAAGTGTTCTTGTCTTGAGGGAGAGCGTCTGGGTAGCGGTCCAAGGTCCAGCTTCTATCTTAGTATTAAACATATAAATATATGTATCAGGATTTGCCCCCTCACTATAATATGTGCTTATATTTACATATGTACATGTCTGTGTTTAGACCTCTGCAAGTGCCCTTTGCCTTCTAGTTCCATCCTCTCTTTCCTTCTGCCTTCCTCCCGTCCCACTGCCATACTCGGCCATCATTTGAGTTTCAGTACTTCCACTCTATTGCATTACCCTTCTTCAGTCCCACCAGGCCTCCCACACCCTCCCCCACCGGCTGTGGACCACCCATTGTTTCCCCCATCCCCGAGTCTGTCCAGGCCCCCCTTCCTCTCCCCTCTCCCCTGTGTCCCCCCAGGATCCATTGGCCCCATCTTTCTCTCCTCCCCACTAGTACTCTTTTCTTGATTAGATCCACTTTGGGGGCTCAGCCCACATTTCTTTCCCACCATATGACCCCCAAAATGTCCTCTGTCATTGCCTGCTTCCATAGGGAGACCGTATGTCAGGTCCTGTTGTTGTATGCCCTGTACCCTCTGTGGCATAGGTTTCTCCAAAGGCATAGTCTTCTGGGCATCATGGGCAGGGCTCTGGTCATCGTGGGGACCGGACCATCTTTCTTTCTCATCCTCTGTATCCATATGGATGTGGCATTCTGGCCCCTCCCCCAGCCTGTTCTCTGCAGCCCTTACTTCCAGGTCTGGATGTGGCCGGCCCTGTAGCAATCTCTTTTCATGCCTTCTTCCATGCGACCACTCTGTCTTCATGATTGGGTGCTTCATAATAGGATCTGCATGCCCGCTCCAGCTTCTGTGGTGATAAGACCCTTACTCTCCCCCCAGGGTGGGCTAGTGCCCTCTTCCCTCTGATATCCTTTCACCATCAAGCCCCCTCTTTTCTCCTTCCCCCTCCTTCCTTCTCCCTTACTGTGCTGTACCTGGGTTTGGTTCTCCCGCCTCCTCTTTCCCTAAATCTCTACCTATCTGTTAAGTTATAGGAGACTTCTGCTCTATACATACCTTATTGATTGCACTTACCTCAGGGGACTCATGCTTTATTTCTCCTTTTGTGATTGAGTGACTTCTCTTAACATAATTTCCTCCAGCTCCTCCCATGAGGAGACGTGTTTCATGTGCTCCTCAGTGCTTTTGAGTGAAGCATAGTACTCCATTGTGTGTATGTGTCAGAGTTTGCTGATCCACTCGTCTACCGATGGAAATTTAGATTGTTTCCAACTCTTTGCGATAGTGAATTGCGCTGCAATAAACATTGGCGTGCATACAGCTGGTCTTGGTTTATTTCTTACCTCTTCTGGGTATATACCCAGTAGAGGGATAGCTGGATCATAAGGTAGCTCAATTTCCATTTTCCTTAGATATCACCAGACTGCTTTCCATAGTGGCTGTACATATCTACAGGACCACCATCAACATAGCAGTGTCCCTATTTCGCCATATCCCCTCTAGCATCTGTGGTTCTCTGATTTTCTGATTTGGGCTAACCTCAAGGGTGTTAGATGGTATCTCATGGTTGTTTTGATCTGCATTTCTCTGATGGCTAATTATCGGGAGCATTTTCTCATATATTTATTGGCCATATGAGTCTCCTCCTTAGTGAAACTTCTTCTTAGTTCTTTTTCCCATTTCTTCAAAGGGTTAACTGTCTTCCTCTTTTTGCAGGCAAGGAGGGTATTGTAGATTTTTGTAATAAACCCGTTGTCTGTTGTGCCATTGCCAAAAATTCTCTCCCAGTCTATGGGTTGCCTAGTTACTCTCTTGGTAAAGTCTTTTGATGTACACAGGTGTTTTATCCTTAATAAATCCCATTTGTCGATTTCAGGTTCTCCTGTGTGTGTACCCTGTCCTATTGCAGTCAGCTTTTGTACTCCCTGGGCCAAGGTTCTTAGATCTCTCCCAATTCTTTCGCTAATGGTCCTGATGGTTTGAGGTTTTACGTCTAGGTCTGTGATCTACCTTTAGTTTGATCTTGTGCATGGAGTGAGGTGGAGATCCTGTTTCATTTTTCTACATGTGGATTTCCATTGTCTTCAGCATCATTTGTTAAATAGAGCATCACCGTCCCACTTGATGTCTGTATGCATTTTAATGGTTTTATTTCTGGGTTTTCTATTCTTTTCCATTGGTCTGTGTATCTGTCATTGTGCCAGTACCACGCTGTTTTCACCACTGTGGCTTTGTACGAGGTGTGAAAGTGTGTCCTTCTCCTTGAGGAGACTATCCTCACTTCTAAGGTATATTGTGATTATATTTCTTCCGAGATTGATTGCTTGTTCTTCAGGCCATCCATGGTCTACTCAGTATTCTTTGCCAACACCACAAGCCAAATGCATCGGTTATCCTGTTTCTCTTTTTCCTTTGTCCAGTTTTCATATTCACAGGAAATGATTGCAAAGACTATGACTTATAGAATTGCAGGTGGGAGAAGGACATTGAGCAACAGGTGTGAGGAGGCCAGCAGGTGGAGGAAGTGACCAAGCATTTTGTTGTTGGGTTTGACACTCACCTGGGTGTTTCCAGTGACAGTTGGACCAGCAGTCCCTTCAACAGAGTAATCTCCAAAAGCAAAGTTAAGTGTTGGAGGAATCCTGGCAAGATAATGAAGGAGCAGCACACAAGGCAGAGACTGTGCAGAAAACAATGCAAGGAGCCACTGAAAGGGGCCACTTCCAGACCACGGAATTCTCAACATAAACATAAGTAGACACAGATTTACTAAAAGTAGAGACCAGTAATGTCAGCCAATTAGAATCCCCTTGGTCATCTACCCAAGGCACTCAGCCACCTAAGAACAGCCTCCTGGATCTGTGAATTGATGACTGTGGGGGAGGTGCCAGGAAGCAACAGGGTCATAATTTTAATGGATCATATTGGGCCTGGGACGAATAAAAAAATTATTTGATTTGACAATCTGTCCAGACCAGAAGGCCCCAGTGGATACCCCATAGCCAGTGCTTCCCAATAGGGGAGACAACCCAGCCTACTGAGCTATAGGAGTATACATAAGGATGGGGGATGGGGGTGGGGAGAAGGGTAATATATATACTACTTTACTTTTTTATCCAAATGCAATTTGTTTATTTTTTCAATCCCCTAACACACCATCTACCCAGAAGTTAACACCCATAACTGAGACAAAGCTCCTGGGAAAAGCTTAGAGCACAAGCAAACATGCATTAACCGTTCTTCTGCATCTTACTGTGGTATTATTTTTCTTATTACCATTCTTAAAACTTCTGTCTCTTGCCCTTTCCTTTAGTTGCCCTTTCTTTAATCTAAATATTTAAAGTTTTACCACATAACACTGTTAAACCTCTTTTAGTTTTACTTTCCTTCTTGTCAAACCTTTTCTTACCTTTGATTCCTCATAAAACCAAAAACTGACAGGATTTCTACCTTTTTAAAACAAAATTTTTTCCTATGAAATTCAAGTACCCATTCCTTCAGCATTGCAAAGCATGCATTTTGGGGACCTACACTCCCTCCACCTTCTTTTGATCTGCCAAATAATACTACCTGATTCCTTACTTCTTTCTGACCTACTGTTCCTTTCACTTTCCCTCCCCTAACACTCCCCCCCCACACACACACACACTCTCCGCCAACACCTAATCCAGCACTCCCCTCCCCCCATATACTTAATGCAAACTCTCCACCACTCCTCCACTGCACCACCTAAGAGAATTAACCACTCCCACAGACACCGCCTACCTAACACCTCGAATAGTGACTCCAGGATCAAATACCAGCCATATTTAAATGTAATGCCTGAAACTGAGTAGGCTATGGATTTACCAGACAAAGAAGTTAAAAGAATGATTACTGCACTCCTGCAATAGTTGAAGGAAGCGTCTGAGAGAAAAAGATGAGACCATAGAAAAGCTAGTAAATTCACTAAAGAAACACAAAAATCAAACGCTACAGTCACAGAATGAGACAACACTGTAAGCAAGCAGCATGAGTTAAACAAAAAGATATAAACAAAATTAAAGAGGTAAACAAAATTGAAGAGATGGAAATTCATACTAGGAATCTATAGATTCTGATGTAAAAGAAGAACAAATAGCAAAAATATGGTAATATTTAAAATTCAAACGAGGCTGAGAAAAGTTCAAGAACAATGTGGGCACAGTTAAGAGTAACAACTCACATTTTATAGGGAATCCAGAAAAGGAAAAAGCAAAAAAATCCACAGAGACTTGTCCAAGACTTCCTGCAAGAGAACTTTCCTCAATGTCTACAAGAGGAAAAGATAATTATTCGGTATGCTGAAAGTTATTGAGTAGTTATTGAGTAAGTTGAAAGAACCCCAACCAGGAGATATCCGAAAAGAAAAACTCCCCAGCCTATTGTAGTTAAGATGTCTAACATCAGCAACAAGGTAAAAATTCTAAGAGCAGTCATATAAAAAAAAGATCAATTACATACAAAGGGTCAGCATTTAGAATAATTTCAGATTTCTCAGAAGAAAATATGCAGGCAAGAAGACAATGGAGTGACACATACAGAGTACTATAGGAAAAAAAAAACCGTCAACCTAGACTCCTGTATCCAGAAAAATTCTCAATAAAATATGATGGTGAAATAAAAGTATTCCAAGACAAGGAGAAACTAAAAGTATTCACAAATCAAGAACACCATTAAAACAAAAATACTCAATGAAGTACTGTGGCCCAAAATCAAAAGCAACAACACACAAACCTAAAACCAACATAGAAGACAATTGCTCACAAAAGCTCACACATAGCAACACCCAAAACAAAATAGAAACACAGGAAGAAAAGAGAAACTAGCCTAAAATACACACACACACACACACACACACACACACACACACTTATACTGTATTTTTTGGACCATAAGACACACTCAGGTTTTAGAGCAGGAACACTAGAAAAAAATATTCTGAACCAAATAGTACCAGCATTTGGTACTAAAATACCAAATAAAATATTTATTACCAATAGTACCAACTAAAATATTTATTAAAATAAAGCAAAATACGGTAATATTTGACAGCATAAACTCAACAGTGGTATTAAGAACCATCATCACTTTCATTAACAAGTGAGGGGAGGTGTGCGCTATGCTGATCATGTGACCTGACTGACATTGAGACTTCAGGAGGTAGGACTTCCCATGAACACACAGCAATCCACAGTATGCAAACAAGCAGATGTATGGGACCGTCAACAGATGTTCTGGGCTACCATACTTTCAGATCATAAGATGCACCCTCGTTTTCCCCCCACTTTGGGGTAAAAAAAGTGCATCTTATGGTCAAACAAAAACTGTATAAAACAAATGACACTGTCTACTTACATCAACCCAGTGCTCTGAGGAGACAATCATATTTTTCAATATAAAGAATCTTCATTCCAATTGGAACATTGTGAAGTCTGCATCCATAAGCAAAGTCAAATCAGAACAGGCCATCCATAAAGTCAGCAACAATATGCACCAGTTCGCAGGCTCAAAAATCTCTTCATGTGGTCAGGTTCTGATCAACTCGATGTGAGCTGCCTCACTCCGTCTCCACAGGGAGCCCATTGGTTGTTTTGCCTTTAGACCATGGACTCTCACAAATACTCAACAAGCTTAGCCCCCTGGTGCTAGGTCATGAATTTTAGACCAGTCAACTGACTCTCATCTTCTCTTTTTCCTATAAACCAAGTCCACAGATGTCAGTGGCCAAACTCAACCTGTCTCT